>MKGM01000080.1:68161-81022 GCA_002018265.1 Ceratocystis harringtonii | reverse complement strand
AGCCCTTATAGCGCAGTGGTAGCGCGTGTCACTCGTAATGACAAGGTCCTCGGTTCGACTCCGAGTGGGGGCAGATGGTGTTGGCCTCTCCTTTTTAGAATTCACGATTACATGGAATGGGGTTTGTTTGTATATCAAAAGTAGTACTATTTTCTTTTTGATTGACTTATTATTCTAGTTGGTTCTATCCAAAAAAGGAACAAGGGTGATAAAAAAGCTTGACTATATTAAATATTTTAAAACGAGCGCTTGTTATAAAAAAGAAGGAAAAAACGCGCTTTCTAGCCATGTAAGCCATTCATGATCTCCGGATACGTCTGGGCCATCTCACCCCATAATTCGGGATGCTCACGGCGCATTACTTCAGGGTCCCAACCAGCGGCCACAAAAATGGTATCAATACCCGAGGAAATGGGAGTAGTGAAAATGTTTGTGACTTGAAGGCCAATGAGGAAGGCATATGCCATGACGACAGCCGTGTAGTCTCCGCCCTTGTTGTAAACGGGGTCGGTGTAGCGCAAGTACAAATAGGCTAGCAGGGCGGTAATGTAGCCGACCATCATAGCACCCATGGAAAAGACAGGGCCAATAAGACAGTCATTGACCAGGGCATCAATGCCACGCTGCTTGATCATGTTCCATGTATCCTTGGCAGCCTGCATGTAAGGAGCGCCGTAGAGCGCAATGTGGGAGAAGGCAAAGCGGTTGATAAAATCGGCAGCCCAGTTAATGCAAGACAGGATGCAGTCAAGACAGCAAAACAGAATCCACAGGCCAATGTTGTTATCGGCGCCAGACTGACTACGTGCTACAGAGCACAGCTGGCGCAAGGTCTGGATGATAGCCGTGATCAGAGAACCCAGGCTGATGGAGCCGAAAGAGTAGGTAACGGCACGGCGTAGGGAACTGCGGGTAGCATGTTTAGGGAAGTTTCGGGGGCTAAAGTACCACGAAGCATAAACGCCAGATACCGTGGTGTGGATGGTGTATTTGAGCCACTCAGTGAACCAATACATGGCGAAGGTGATATAGGCAATAAATCCAATCAGTTTTGAATGACTAGAGTTGTCGTAACGCACATACAGCCCGATGAGTGTAGCAGAGAAGAGCGCACCAAAGGCAATACCAACCAGGCCACCAAAAAAGCTAGCCATCCACACATGGCCGTAGCCCTTGGCGACATCAGTGGCAGTACGAAGCATAAAGGCAGAGAAGGGAATACGCTTGCGCCATCCGATGAAAAAGATGATCTGAAGAACACCGAAAACCAGGAACACAACGCCAGCGTACGTTGTGCCAGCCCAAAGGTAGTACACACCCGTTGCAATGGCAAGGACGATATTGAGAATGCCAGTGACCCAAATAAACTGTTTAGGGAACGCGCGTGCTACATTGATGTATAGATAACCAAGGACAAAGGCAACACCAAGACAGAATGCGAACAGAATGGCAGTGCTAGTGTTCAAGCCAAAGCTAGAGTCGCCGTCGTAGATGCCATTACCGGCACGGTTAGTGCCCGTGTAGCTTGTGAGGGCTAGGGCAGCAATAGCAAGGAAGCCACCTTGGGCGACGAGGAACTACATTTCAAGGACCGTAAGTTAGTAGAGAGTCAAGAACAAGAGACGGAATCCAAGTCAAACGCACGAGTATACCAGCCCAAATATCATTGTATTTAGGCTGTTGCAACTTGAAGGCGTCGTTGAAGGTATAATTTTCTTTGTTCTCATTCGTCGGCGGGTAAAAGCTGTAGGCGGGCGGGGGGCCGTTAGGCGGAGGTGCCTGCTGGTAATTCCCAGGGGCCGGTTGACTATAGTCGTGCTGGGGATAATTACTGTAGTTTGGCTGAGGCGGATTAGGCTGGTATGGTTGCTGCCAGCCGTTCTGCTGGGGAGGATACCCAGCGTATCCGTGGTTGTAGGACATAATTTGTGAATGCACTGAGGGTAGCGCAAGATAGTAATAAAAGGCTATGATACAAGATGGACGGTGGAATGTCAGCAAGTGGATGCGGCACGAATGCCAAGCACGAAGCAAGACTTGTGATAAGATATAAAAGAAAGAATTGCGGTAAGAAGAGAGGCCAAGAGGCTGCCAGAAAAAGGCTCAAAAATGTCACGATGATAGGGAAAAGATTGAGGAAGAAGAAGAAAAGAGAAAGAGCAAAAGATGGATGAGAAAATAAGAAGGAAGACGATAGACAGGGCAAGAACGGGCCAAGCTGAATGAGAAATAGAAGGTATGATATGATATTACTTCCCAAAGAGGAAAGAGGGCGAGTAAGTGACAGAGGAAGTCAACAAAAAATAGAATAAAAAACAAGTAGCAGGTAGCAAGTCGCAATCTTGCAAAGAAGAGACTCAAATCAAGATAACAAGAGGCCAAACGTCAACCCAGAAACGAAAAGCGAGAACAACATTAAAAGAACGAAGCACAAAAGTGCACAGCAGAAACAGCGAACGGGAGAACGCAAGTCAATGCCAGCGCCATGTTTCTGTTATAGTACTTACTTACAGCGTGCATGCCCTGCTTTTCTAACTTCGTTCCTTCCCTTGCTTCGTTTCCTTCCTTACTGCTTCCTTCCTTGTTTGCATTACCTTTACATATGCCATGACGTGACGTCAAAGCCAGGGAGGGAAACAATCACCAGGATCTTTATCGCTAAGCACTACGACTCGAGTTTCTCTCCCCATCTTCCACTAGCCATACCAAAGGTGCCTTGCCTCATTCATATCACCATACAGATTCTACGTCCTTCTTGAACCTTCTTTTCTATATGTTCCCGAAATAACAACATAGGATCAGCGCTCTCTATCCACAAATGAAAATACAAAGACCAAAAATTGCAGTACTGGGGCGTCCCTACGGCTCGTGCTCCCTCTCCTAGCAGACTGTACTTGAATGAATTTTGGTCATGGCTTCTTTTTGTCTCCTCTTTTTGTCGCATTTTTTCATGCGCCAGCTTCACGCTTGTCAACCAACGGCCCCCCCCCTCCCGGTCTCGCTAAATCTAAATGGGGCCAAGAATAGCATCAACGTGAAGCGAGAGAAAGAAAATACCGACCGGGAAAACTAGGTGAAATCCAAGAGAGATGGATGGGTCTTTTGTTTTGTTTGCGGAAGTCGCTTGGTCTCTCCCCTTGCTTCTACATTGTCATACGTCGGCTTTTCTCATTCCGGTCACTCGCTCTTATCGCGTCAAAAACGGACTAGGACAAAGCCCTTCAGGCGCGCAGGGATTCTCCCTCCTCTTCCTTCGTGTCATCCTCGTAGACTGATTTCCCGTCTGGCTAGACAAGCTACCAGCTTCAGCTTCATCTGACCATCCCCGCTCCCATCATGTATCACTGCGCATTATTGTAGTTACTCTTCATTCAATCTGTCTATCCACAAACCCCCAATTTGTAGACCAACATTCAGCGCTACTCCTTCAGTCTGCTCTAGCTTACTCTGGGTCGGGCACGGCCTCCGGTTCCAATGTCGCCTCTTCCTCGGCTGCTGCCTTTTCCCGTGCCTCCTTGGCCTGTTTTCCCTCTTCCTTGATCTGTGCCTGGCGCTGCTTGCCTTCCTCCGTTGTAGCATCAATGAGCTCGTTGACGCCCAGAATGCCCGCATCACCCAGTTGGCCCACTAGCGCCTCAGCCTCATCTACCTTCATCTCACCAAGAACCTTGTTGACCTTCTCGAGGCTGCCACTCTCAAGCGCCTTTTGCATCTCTTCTGAGAAGCTCTCAAAGATTATTCTGCTAGCCTGAACTTCAGGGTCCGTGCTATCTTTAGGCGGAACCTCGATGGAAATCTCTGTGCCGGGCTCTACAGCCTCAAGTTGAATCTGTTCCACTCCCTCAGGCTTCGCCGTACGCTCGCGCACAATCTCGCGTGCCCGTGTGCGGATGCGCATGTACGTATCCTGAACATCCTTGAAAAAGACGCCCTGGGCTTGATGCCCACGTGTCGTGATGCGCTGGAAGAACATGGCTACGCCATCCTTGCCCAATGCGCGGCAATACTGGATCAGCAACGCCTGGTGCACGTTTTGCCGACACAGATCATCGTGGCCCTCCAAGGCCGCATCAAAGGCGTCAACCATCAGGCCATCCTGCTCACGCTCCGAGAGTACTTGTGGATTCGCACGCAGGAAGGAAAGCGCCGCGGCATGGTCATTGGGCGGAATACGGGCGAATTGCTTGGCGAGTGGAGAAGCAGCAATTTCTTCATCATCGTTTTCCAGGGCCGAGGGCGGGGCATCCTTCTCACGGCCGGTGTTCATGTCAAAGTTGGGGTTGATCAGCTCGACTTGGCTCTGTGTCTCTTTGGCCTTCGACGACTCGCCAGCAGGCTCTTTATTCTTGTTGACATGCGAGCTATCAAAGCCTGTGTGGTACGATTCGCTTGTGATTTTCTTGCCCTCCAGCTTCTCCAGCTCCTCGCACTTCTTTGCATTCTCGGCCGAAAGCTGCTTTATCTTGGCCACATGCACCTCAAGTTCCTCGATAATCGCGTTGAACCGGCCTTCGGTCGCCACCTTCTTCTCCTCAAGAGTCTTGTTTACCTGATCTAGGAGGCCCATCAACATCTCTGTATATGTCGGCGGCTTCTTGTCGGCCTCTTGCATGACCTGCGGACGTGGCGGCGGATTATCGGCGGATTTATCCTTGGGCGCGGTCTCCATAATAGCAGCAAATGCAACCTGGCCGGCATTCTTTTCGCCTGAGGCAATAGCGGCAGAGTTGGATTTGAGGTAAGCAATCAGTGCCTCTATGCGCGATAGCAGGCCGGTGTCGACAATCTTTTCGTAGTGATAAGCTTCGATCTGGGCTTTTCGCTGTGCACGCTCCATGTGAATTTGGTTCTGTTTAGCTCGAATGAACGACTTTTTGTCAACGTTGGGGTGAACTTCGACATCAGAGTCGTCGCTCAGCTCGAGAGCATCCTAATAGAGAGAAGAAAGAGAATCGGGTCAGTTATTACGCATAATAAACGCTGTGAAGAGAGGACTCGTACCCATTTGCTATAGTTGAGGGGCATCTTGCAGCTATAGCTTATGATGACGTGATGGTTGTTAGTTGTAAAGAATAGGTAGGTGTTTGTATATGTATATGCAGCTGTGGAACTAGAACCCAATAAAGTGGCAGTTTGTATCCATATAGCCAAAAGAAACTAAGTGTAGAGTTCGACAAGGAGATGGAAGCTTGTTCGTATGTGATCCAATATCAAGGTGTTGATTGAAGGGGAGAATGGTTAGGTTAGTTGTCTGTAAATTTAGAAGACCAAGGAACCCTCCAGAACAAGCTACCCCACCAAAAAAGTTCATCATCCCGCTAATAAAAAGCCCAAATAGAGAGAAATCTCCTAGCCAATGTGGGGCAAGGCTGAAAAGGATCAAGTCATCAGCCTTGTCTGACATCACAAGAAGACCAAGACCAGAGAGGATAAATGCCATTTGCTGCCAGAAAGAGATAGCAATGCTAACTAAATAGAGAAAACAAAATGAGAAAACAAACCACGTACTCTACAACGCCATGCTAAGGTAAAACTACACTAAAACGAGCAATACACACAGAAATACGAGAGGAAATACACCCCCGCTATACTTTCCCTATTGCCTTGCGCCGTCCTTTTACTACTGCATCTTCTTCAAGAAGCCATCGAGGTCAAAGCTCTCCTCGTACTCTTTGTTGTCCCACAGCTCACCCAAACCATCTGTCCAGGCCTTCTTCCCCGGAACTCTAACATCGCCTGTTTCCACATCTACCATATCCTCCTCGCGTCCCTCAATGTCGTTACCATTTGAAGGCTTGTCGGTTATGAGACTAGGCCCTGAATCGTCCAGGCTAAACAGATCCAGAATCTGGTCTGTATCCATCGTCGCCAGGCCTGCATTCTGCTGATTGACCACTGTCGAAGCCACATCGATCTTGAAGCGTTGCAAACTAAGAATCTTCTCTTCCAGCGTGCCGCGCGTAATTAGCCGGTACACATTGACAACCTTCTTCTGTCCAATACGATGTGCCCGATCCATGGCCTGCAGGTCCTTTTGCGGGTTCCAATCGTGCTCGACAAAAATTACCGTGTCGGCTCCAGTCAAGTTCAGACCCAAACCACCAACCGAGGTGGTGAGAAGAAGAACATCATACGACGGGTCTCCGTTAAACTTGTTGACAATGTCCTGACGGCGGCTAGCCTCAACGGAGCCGTCTAGGCGAAGATACGAAACTGACGGCAACATAGCCTTAAGCACAGTGTTCTGTACCATATCAAGCATCTCCTTCATCTGACAGAAAATTAACGCACGATGCGGCTTGATGGGCTGGTACAGCGGGTCGTTACCATTGTCGCCCTCAACGCCAATGCCACAATCGACAAGCAAATCTCGCAGGGCGGTCAGCTTGGGTGCATGGTTCGGGTCCTCCAGACTAGTACCCTGCTTAGACAAGAACTTTTGCGTGTCATCGTACGACTTATGGCCGGGTTTCATCACCAATGCCGGCGAGTTGCACAGCTTGCGCATGTACTGTAGGGCTTGGAAAATATGCTGTTTAGCATCCTTGTCTTCTTTTCCAGCCTCTTCGTGGATCTTCTTGCCCTGCTTCTTGACAAAATCTTCAAACAGTTTCTTCTGTAGCTCCGACATGTCGCAGTAATAGTTTTGCAGAATCTTGGGTGGCAAGTCATTGAGCACCTCCTCCTTGAGACGACGCAATAAGAATGGAAGAACTTGTTTGTGCAGTGCTTCGATTGCAAGAGCACCGGCTTCCTGTTCTTTGGACGATGCCTTAGCATGACGAGACGCGGCAATAGGCTTGGAAAAACGATCATGGAAGACCTTTTCAGCACCGAGGAAGCCGGGCATTAAGAAGTCAAACAGCGACCACAGCTCAAGCACATTGTTCTGGATAGGAGTACCAGTCAAAATCAGTCTATGATTCGACGCTAGCTTTTTGACTGCGAGAGTGATCTTGGCACGAGGGTTCTTGATCAGATGCCCCTCATCCAGTACTACGTAGTTCCACGTAGACTGTTCCAAAAAGCCAATATCGTTGCGGCATACATCGTACGATGTAATGACAATATCATAACCGGAAATCCTGCTCTGCATAGCACGTCGCTCGGCGGGGGAACCAACGTACGCAACAGCCGACAGAAAAGGGGCATAGTTCTTGAGTTCCTGCAGCCAATGACCAGGCAGTGTTGGTGGGCAAACAATAAGTGACGGTAGACGACGGACATCAGGAGCTCCAGTTTTAGCAAACTCTTCTGCTCTTTGGTGGTGATCACTAGATACAATGCAAATGGTCTGCAGTGTCTTTCCCAGGCCCATATCGTCACAAAGGATACCATGGAGATGGTACTTGTTGAGGAAATGCAACCAATTAACACCCTCTTGTTGGTACGAACGCAACTCTGCCTTGATGGCAACAGGAATCTTGAATGGCTCCACCTTCTTGGGGTCGAGAAGCTGCGAAATAAATGTACGCTCGCGATCACGGCCCTTGAGGAGCTCTTCGGAAAGACCCGGTGGGTCGGGAATTCCGGCCTCAAGGGGCACTAGCTTCACTAGCGTTGCAAAAGATGTCGTAGCAATAAGGCGGATATCGTTATCCGAATCACTCATGCGACCCAATACTGGGACAATAAGGAAGATGACGTAGGGTAGGATGCCATCACCCATTACGGCAATCAAGTGATAAATGACTTCAGTGGCTCCTTGGCGATAATGAAGATCGACGGGGTTGCTGATGGAAGGCAGGACCTTTTCAACCAGGGCAGTCATACCCTGGACCGTAATGACACTGCAAATCGTTGCCATACACTTAGCAGCCATGTAGCGGAAAACAGACAGCTTAGAGTGTAAAGCCTTGATAATATATGGAAGCACGCTGAGCACAAACTCGTGTAGTTCAGGGGCAATGCTAGGCGTGAGAGTGCGTATAACTGACAAGGCATCGACCACATCTTGACCCAGAGTGTCTTCGGCATCGTGAACAGCAGCAGGGAGTTCATCAGTACTAAACACCTGTACAAGAGGAGCCTCCATAAATTGCCGCAAGCTAGGAACCATCTCCAGAAGCTTGGGTCCATACGCATGAGACAGCATTTCGAGGGCTTCTTTAGCACCACGACGAGTGATCCGTGCAGCCTTGACTTCCTTAGCCCATTGAATAGCATCAGCGTGGTCTGGTCTATCCTCTTCCTTTAGCATAGACAAGATACAGTCAGTCTTGGTAGCATGCACAGGAAATTCCGGTGTCTCGGCAACTTCCATGCAAGAGAATTTAACAAGATTAGCGACAACTTTGTCAGCCGGGCCACGTCGACCAAGCTCAACAAACAAGCGCACCAGTTGGGCGATAGTTGCAGAAGCACGGTTTTGAAGCACAAGGTTCTCCTCTGACTTAATGCTGTCCATAATCGACTTGATGAGAATGCTAGGTTTCTTGGGTAGAGCTCGAATAGCAACAAGGGCTGATGCTGCTGCTGCCTTGACGCGGATGTCACGGATGGCCTTTGCAGAACAGGCCTCTTCTATAGATTTGCGTGTCAAGCTATGGGCATCTTCAACTTGCGGAGCAACAATCATACGATGCCCAGGCGACATGACCTTCTTGAGTTTCTCAAAGTCTTCGGCAATAGCCTTCTCGGCATGAGTGAGAGAGAAGGCACTAGGGCCGGCCTCAGCCTCTCCTTGAACAATGACAGGCAATAGGGGCATGCGACTGGCAGAAACCTTGCCATGGTCACGGAAAATGTTAAACATTTGCTGGCACTGAGAGCGGACTCTTTGGAAGTGCCCAACAAGCTCGCGGTATGATGAGGGACGCTCGGAATCAACGATTTTTTGGAGATTGGGGATGAAGACATCAAACACCTTGGTGTCGATGCTGTTCTTTGCCGTCTCATCGATGATCATGGCTGCAGTCCATTGGGTTGAGGAGTAAGGCCTATTCATACCCTCAACAATCAAAGAACTCAATGACTGAGTGAGATTCAAGGGAAGGACAGCTAGAATCAAGCCTAGAGCACGGGCGCCATAGACACGCGATCGAGTCAGAGTATCCATTCCCACCAAGTCAACATCACCCTGCATCATGTGGCCATCAACATCATGGGTGGTACTAGACACGGTGGGTGGGGGCTCTTCAACCTTGGTAGATTTGCGACGGCGCTTCTGTGGTCTGTCCCCAGGAGCTGAGGAATCAACGGGTGAGTTCCTGGCTGTAGAGGCTGGGATGCCTGGAAGATGATAGAATCCCCCTGAGGGCTTTTGGAAGAGATGTGCCTTCATAGGAACATTGTTGCGTGATGTACCAATAGGGCTCAGGGTGAGCTCGATGAGGTCGGAAGCATGGGCGCCAAACTCATCAGCAAGAACCTGAGGATCCTTGGACAGAGTGCTAACCAGAGCTGACCAAACCTCCATCGACTTTTCCAGAGTCTGCTTGTCTCGCTCAACTAGTATGTTCTGGAAGATCAACCGCAAAAGCCTACCATTAAGCCAAGCATTTGAACCAGCATTGACCTCCAAGTTGGCAAAGGTTACCAGCGCCTTAAGCACTGCCAAGCGCACCGAAGTAATAGTGTGACGTAAAAAGGGGTAAAGGCGCGGGACAAGCTGGGAGAAGGATCGTTCGGCATCCTGAGCAGCAGTGGCTTGCATGATGCGGAGAACCTCGGGGAAGCTACACATAGTAGCCAAGAGGTCCATAATCTTGCCAGTGCTAGCGCTAAGGTCATCACCGAGATTCGACAAGCTATTCCACACAATGTCGATCAAAGAGTCAAGACTCAAAGGTCTCATGTCCACAAACTCTTTGGCAATGGGAATTAGAGTGGCTGCACTAGCTGACCGCACATCATCATCGTTATCGGCCAGTCCCTTCATGACAGCCTGAGCTATTCCATCGACCATTTCTTTGTTGGCGAGAAGCTGGTCCTTACGTACAGCTACAACGTAGCGCAAGCCAATCATGCCGCCGTGGCAAATGCCCCAACTTGGATTTACCAGGTTAAGATCGTCTTGCATCACCATTCGGTGGAGGATTTTGTAGACGCCCAAGACGGAAGACTTTGGCAGATGCTTCAATACAGAACCCATAGTTTGGCCGACAGTTTCGCGGATGGGGGCTACGGAAGTATCGGAGCTATAATCAGAAAAGCGGTCAAGGATGAGAACACAGCAGAGGCGGCACGCCATATCATCCAGCCATTGCTTATTCAGATGGTTGTTCATGTCTCGCGACAAGCCACGGAGACGGCCAGCACCAGCGCCATGTACACGAAGAATCTCACCTAGACCTATGGCAGCACCATGCCGAGTCTCCCAGTTGGTATCAAATAGGTCCATCTTGAGAAAGTCGCAAAGCCGGTCAAAGGGCCACTCGGAGCCTTCGAGAACATTCTCAGCCTCGATTTCTGACTTGATGGGCACAACAGGGCCTTTAAACTCCGATACCACTTTTGAATCCTCGTCAACATCAGTCGGGCGGTCGAGGTTGAAGAAATCATTCACCTTGCCCTTTTTTGACTCATCGTCATCAGCACCACTCGTAGACTCAATAGTGGTGGGATTGCTTCTGCGGATTGATAGGTCACCAAAGCCAGATTTGCCTTGGGCAGCTTTCTGAGCCTCCCGTTTACGCTTGCGTTTCAAAACGTTAAGCTGGCGAGTGCTCAGGCCCGATTCGTCTCCAACAGCTCCAGAAGGAGCCTCGCTTTTAACAGAGGCACCGTTGCTGCTGCCGTCGACGTGCATAGGGCTACCAACCTCGATGGGTACGGGAATCTCTTCGTCGTTAAACTTGCGGCCAAGCAGGCCCAGACGACCATTTAACGTCTTTTTCAAGTGATTCAGACGTCCTATAGAGTCCAATAAGGCCAGGTTCACATCAATAGGACCGCCGCGTAGCAATTCACGGCCGTAAAGAGCGACATTGGCTATGTTTAGAGTATCAAATGAAAACAAACCCTCATTAGGGGTTGTGCTTGTGCAACTTGAGTCCTCTTCTTTTTTCACAGCACTGTCATCATCAAGGGTCTTAACTGGCGCCAACGGACCATCCTCATCTTCGTTTGGGTCATAAAGGACGCTATTTTCGACAATCTTGCCAATGGCATTTCCAGCTGTTACTCTTGTCTCCCAGTCCTTATGTCTGAGATAGGGCACAACGCGAGCAAGCAGATTGAAGAGTTCTTCGGGTTGTTGTTTTTGCCAGTCGGCAAGTTGGTTGACGGCAGTCTCTCTAATGAGGCGAGTGCTACCTGTTTCCAGTAGTCTAGATATGGGACACAAATGTCAGCTACAAACAAAGGAGATCAGCTGCTAATGTTTCTACTCACGTTACAATACGATCGAGTCTATATGAGATATTAGTATACAATGTTACACGACTAATGCGGACAGATGGAAAGAAAAAGAAAAAAGTCCACTCACCTTGAAGCCATGGTGAACTAGACTGTAAATGGTAGTATAAGGTGATTGGGTTGAATGATTTTTGTTCAGCCTTCAAGGCAGCTTTGTCATCCTTTGGCTTGCCTAGACATAGCTTTGTTAGTGCGACGTCCAAATGTTAAAGTACTGTCAGGATGGGGTGCCCGAGGTGCATATATGCATATGTGTATGCATGTGTCTACCTGAGACTTACAGAGTGCAAGTGAAGCTGATAATGAGGAAGGCCTCAGATCACAGGTCGGCCTTGCTGCAAGAAGGTGGGAAGTTTGAGTCCAGGCCTACAAGTCAAGTTGTTAGAGCTCTAGGCTTCTTCTATAATGTACAGATTTATATAGTGCTGATGAAGAAATAAAAAAGGAAAGTCGACATGTGCATTGCACAAGGGCTAGCCGTTGGTTGATATATAGGCAACCAAGCAAGCAGCTAGAATGAGCAAGCAGGCGGCACACATCATTTATACTGATTATAGTGGGTTGCTGTGCTTACACAAAAGCTGCAGGCTTCCTTTTTAGCTCTTAGCTTGGACCTAGCCAGCACCAATTAGAACAAGACAGGAGAGCCAAGATGCTGAGGTATCGCGAATAAAAAGGGAGGAGGCAATCTTGTCCAAAGCGTAGAAAAAGAAAATAGACAAAAGAGAGTTTATGAAAGAGTCATATCAGAGCTTCAATGGAAAGGCGTCGTCATAAAGAAAAGAGGTCGAGAAAAAAGAAAAGAATTAAAATATCGTGACAAGCGACGAAGAAAGAAATCCCACCAAAAAAAGGAACAATTATAGATAAATTGTTACAGCAAAAAAGACCTGGCAAGCCCAGAGATGGGAATGGAAGTCTTGGTTGGGAGCGAACACAAGAGAAAAGGGTTGCCACGTATCAAAAAGCGCCTGGCCAAAAAGCTGCTTTGGGGCCAGAAAAAAAAGATGGGAAGAATAAATCAGCGAGAAGAATCAAAGGCGAGGGGGCCGAGGGGCAGGCCGCTCTATAAGTATAGCACATGCTATTTTATACGTGTTGCTGGGTCCCATTCATAGGACAGACCGGGGCCCTGTCATGCGGTACCCTGGAAGTACCGCGTTGTTGCCCACTTGCCCACTTTCCCTACTTTCTCCTGGTCACTCCTGGCTTCAAACACACCAAAACACATCAAAACACACCAAACAAAAGGCTACAAAAGACCTGCCAATGCCTGCCCGACCCCTGTTCTTTAGCCCCAGGTACATGTGGAGTACTTGTCATCTTTTCTCCTTCCTAATTCTTCCCAACTTCTTTCCAAAAAATATGAGAAAAAAAGTCAGAAAGAGAAATAAAAAGAAAAGGTCATCACCTAGCTCAGTAACTGCCGTTTTATGCTTTTCTCTTTCCTTTGTACGGCGAGTTTTTTTACCTGATTTTTTAGCCAAGAACCAAGCCCCCCCC
>MKGM01000080.1:20515-68139 GCA_002018265.1 Ceratocystis harringtonii | reverse complement strand
CCTGCTTGCCTGGCACTTACTACTTTCTTTCTCTTGCACACATTTTACGATTTCGTGCATTTTTCTTCTTTCTTGCTTGTCTCTCTTTATTTTTCATTTGGTGTTGTCCTAGACAGACAGAAAACAAAAAAACGGGGCAACCCTGCAAGTATTTTTACCTCCGCTCATAATCAACAAACTAGGACCATCCATCCACCTGGGCAACATCCACTCTATTTACTCATGGGCTGACGATGTTTACTTTCCCCAGTTAATTGTAGTTATACCGCCAACACCAACATCTCTCCACTTGTTGTTACAAAAAATATTTAGCCTTTGCTTTTTTAATCTGTTCATTCGTTTGGGCAATTAATTATTTCCTTCTTTCCCATTCCCTGAGCCTAGCGTGCCCAAAGCGGTAGCTGCAACTTGGTTTTTCTTTCGTTCCTTCCCAAAGCCTCTTATTTTTTATATCCACTTCTTTTCTAACTGGCATGTGCTTTCCCATTTTCACATTCGCCGATTAGCGTGAAGCTCTTCTAGCCCTGCCTTTTCTTTTTCTTTTTTCTCTCCTCCTTGTTGAATAAGATGTCTATTACATAGTCTTTGTTATCTCAGCCCTGCCCCGTATTATCACAAAGCTAAGGTAGGTTGGATACTTTGTTGATTGGGGGCCATCATCCACGCCATAACCACAGGAAACTTTTCGCAGTTTGATCTGTATTTCCTACTGCTATGAAATAGTTTCTGTGTCTCGTAGTTGCCGATTCTAGTCTAGTTGATGTTAAAATAAAATAAATACAATCATACGCCCTTCGTTCCGCAAATCAGATCGTCGATAATCACAATCAGTCAAGCGAATTTTTTTATTTGTGGGTTTAGGAGGCTTGATGGAACATGAAAAAGGGGGCAATGAACCGACCGATGAAAGGCGTGGAATCTCGTGACCCAGAAAGATATTCAAAGAAATGGCATAGCCCAAACAAGACAAACGTGTCGTCACTAGCTAGGATTCATTTACATAGGTCAATAGTTGATTCTGCACACGAAGAGATGCGGACAAGTCAAAACATTGAGTCTTGTTACCATCCTATCCTATCCATCATCCATCATCCATCATAGACGCCTGGATATTCCACAGGATTACTGGCGACACTCTCGCTTCAGGGTCTCCATCATCTTGTTGTCTCTCCTGTTTTTACGTGTTGCCTTATTGAGCTTCCGTTCTCCCGTAACTGATTCATGTTTTTCTTAACTTTAACCCTTACAGTATTCTTGCTCTCCTCAGATGAGGCGCAGTTCTCCAACCCTACGCCTTCTTGTGTTACAACAGGATGAAGCCAAGGTGTCCTTATTTTGGTATTGAGTGTACATTCATATACATATATATCTGTTTATGTCTGTTCTTACTCGTATATGGCTGTCCCTGAGCGCGAAGAGGCTGCCTTAGATCTGCTTCCTTAGGAGAGCATGTATTGTACTTATTGTGCTGTATATATGCATGTGCTGTAAACCGACTTTAGTTTCAACGCTTGGTGCTATGATTGTGCCTGCCGTAGATCTTTTCCTGTGGGATTTTTTCTCTTTTCTCCTTACCTGCAACGACTCGACTTGCATATTGTTACCTCACACACGCTTACCCTTCCGTTATTTCTTGATCTGGGCCTTTGCCTCATGATTTACCTCCCTCGCTACCGTGTATTATTGCCCTTCTCCCTTCTCGATTTCATGTGACGACTGAAGTACAATTCTCTTGATTTTGTTTTGTCCCAAGCATTTATTAGTTCGCTTTGGCTGTGGCCTTGGCTTCGTTTTCTTGTCCTGAGCTGCACAGCACAGACACAGGTACATGCACAGGTTTTGAATGTCTGGTCTAATTTTTCTCTCACTATTTTCTTACTCCTGTTTCCTAGCCCCCCGTCGACCTGCCTATCGTCTGATTTTACGCTGGGCGGGTTTTGAACTGCATGATTTTGGCACTTTGAATGTTATAATTGGGTTCAGACTCGTGCCGTGTAGATGGCTATCAGCTATGAAGCACTAATTGAACTGCGGCTTATGGTTCTTGAGCGCGTTTTTTCTCATTTCCCTCGTTTTGCTTGATGAGAAGCCGGGAAAAACCGTTGAGGAAAGTCGTGACATATTCATATTGAGTGACTACATGTTAAGTTGGTAGACCTGGTTATGCTTCACAGTTAAGCAATATGTGTCCGAAGCCATCACTTGCTAAGGACTTGATACTGGCACCTCTCTTTCATCTAGTAGCATGCATAGTCTTTTTTTTTCTTTCTAAAAGGTACCACGGATTGAGGGTGTGATCACATAAATCCGGAAGGTTATGAGTGTCCGATATAGAGGGGTATGAAGCGAGGCGAGCGTCCGAAGGAATAAGTGAAAACCTTGAATGATAGATATGCTGGCTTGTTCTGTCGCTATCACACTGCCTTGCGACTTGCCTCGAATGAATGCACCATTGTGTTATCGATAACAGAAAGACCTTCTAGAAGAATGTGAAAACAGGCACTCGCTAACGACAAGTAGCCTTACGTTTATCTGTCACATGGATCAACAACTTGACCAAGAGGATCAGTAGAATGGCCTGTTCCGAATACCAGCACTCAAAAAGACTTGACTAGGTTGGGGTTGGGCTGGACTAGCCCTTGACCTCAATGCTTGGTAGTTGGGCTTGAACTTGAATTTTTCTAACGTCCACTGGAAATTTCTTGATAGTTAGTTAGTTGGCTTGGATTGAAAGCACAAGTATAGACCTCTTTTTGGTGGGCGTTGATTCTCACTAACTCAAGCTGGGAAAGTTATTTTATAGATGGCGTCATCAAGAATCACATGCACACGAGATAGTAGAACGGGCGCGCCGGAAACACGTACGTTGACCGTAGTTTGTTTGTTTGTATTATTTAACCTACTACCGATTTTGACCTTAAACTTGCGAGTTATTTCAAACCGAGATTTGTTTCTTTGTTTGTTTGTGTTATTTAACGTCTACCTACTGGTCTTCCACAGCAATACAAAGTCATGTTCTGGACGGAAGAGGCTAAGAGGATGTCGTCCTCCGCCACCTCTTCCAGGCAGTCAGCAGTTGCAGGTGTAAGTCCGCTTCGAGCTGTTCCTGTGACCTTTTAGGGTCCGGCCTTGTAGCCAGGAGGCTTCTCCGTCAGACTTTGCCCTAAGGCTTCCCTGCTGGGCGGTTCAAACCGACAGGCTATAAAAAATTGTAGCTTTGGTAGCAGGTAGAGGCCGGCTGATAAGAATCTTAGTGATTCCAGTAGACGTTAGATATATTCAAATCAAATCAAAAAGCTGGTAGAGGCAGCAAAAATAAGAACACTGGGGTGAACCGGGATCGAACCAGTGACCTTTAGATAACTCTGATACTCGAGGGCCGAAGTTTGTAGCTTCAGTCTAACGCGCTCCCAACTGCGCCACCACCCCTTTTCGCTTACTGTAGGCGATTTATACATCAAAATAAAGCAAACACAATTTTATGCAAGCTACCAAATTGTGCATATCTGTGCAGAATATTTATTCTCGACTCGTCAGAGCAGACGCGTTCCCACTATACAGCCCGCACTTTGACGCGCTTTGAGTCTTGCAGTCGTCTACGTTCTTGGAAGGAGCAGAAAGGCTGAAGGTCGCAAGCTTGCTTGCCTGTCACAACGTTCAGGCAAGATCCCCTCATTTCTTTTCTCTCTTACCGCATCGCAGGTTATACAAGCCTTAAAGCAACACCCTACTTGATTTAACATACTGCAAAACTAAATCACTTCAAGTTTCCGATTGCTATCCTTCTCAACCGCCAACTATCCCGAACTAAGTCTACCGAAGCTTACTCTTGTAACCTTCCTGACCGCGTCTGGCTACACTCTTGCCAATTGCATAGCTACATACGTAAACATTACGACACCGACTTCATCTGACTCATGACCTGAGGTAGCTCTGTATACACAGTAGCTCACTATGTACATTAAACAAATCATCATCCAGGGCTTCAAAAGGTGTGTTTTTAGGCGTCAGAGCTCTCGTTACCCTGATTGTCGCAAAGCTAAAAAAGAAATTCGGTGATGAGTGAAATGACTAACTAAGGTCACCTCGGTGCGTATAGCTACAAAGAACAAATCGTCATAGAACCCTTTTCTCCAGGAACAAATGTCATTGTCGGCCGCAATGGTGCTGGCAAAAGTAATTTCTTTGCTGCAATTCGCTTCGTTCTCAGCGATGCTTATACACAAATGAGTCGTGAAGAGCGTCAGGCTCTCCTCCACGAAGGATCTGGAGCTGCCGTCATGTCTGCCTACGTCGAAATTATCTTCGACAATTCCGACGACCGTTTCCCTACTGGCCATCCTGAAGTGGTGCTGCGCCGCACTATCGGTCTCAAGAAGGACGAGTATTCTGTTGATCGCAAGGTCGTCACCAAGTCAGATGTGGTTAATCTGCTTGAGGCTGCTGGGTTTTCCCGATCTAACCCCTACTACATTGTGCCACAAGGTCGAGTCACAGCCCTAACGAACATGAAAGAGTCAGACCGTCTCAACTTGCTCAAAGAAGTTGCTGGAACCCAAGTGTATGAGGCCCGTCGCACTGAATCACTGAAGATAATGCACGATACCAATAACAAGCGCGAGAAAATTGACGAACTACTCAAGTACATTGACGAACGCTTGAAGGAGCTAGAAGAAGAAAAGGAAGAACTTCGTGGCTTCCAGGACAAAGATCGTGAGCGTCGGTGTCTCGAATACGCCTTTTTTCACAGCGAGCAGGTAGAACTGCAAGAGTCCTTGGACCAGATCGAGCGCATTCGAGACCAAGGCAAAGATGTTACCGACGAGTCCCGGCAGGCTTTTATTCAGGGCGAAAAGGCTATAACGCAGATGGAAACTGAAATCCATCGCCTTAATCGTGAAATCGACCTTCTAAAAATTGATAAACGCCAGCTCGAAGAAGATCGTCGCGACACTTCAAAAGCACTAGCTAAGGCTGAACTTTCCACAAAGACCCTAATTGACAGCCAGTCTATAGAACAAGCAGCTCGAAACCAACAAGCAGCCCAATTAGCGGCCATAAGTCAAGAGATTGCTATGAAGGAAAAGGAATTGAATAATATCATCCCCGAATACACCCGTCGAAGAGAAGCTGAAGAAAAAACGCGACAAAATCTTGATGCGGCAGACACCGCTAGATCTCGCTTGTTGACAAAACAGTCACGCAGCTCTCAGTTTCGCAACAAGGCTGAGCGTGACGGTTGGCTCAACAAGGAAATCCAGGACCTTAGCTCGAACATTAACAGCCAAAAAGCTCACCGCACAGAAGCCGACGAAGAAGTCGCGCGCATAACACAGACTATTTCTGAGCTCGAGAGCCAAGTCGATGATCTGCGCAAGTCACTTAATGGCTGGGGTGACGAGCGTAATGCCAGATATGAGCAGCTCGCAGCGGCACGAGACGTAGTCGACAAACTTGAAGATACCAGACGCCAGATACGTCGAGAGGATGACAAGTTAGAGTCGATTCTGGCAGACGCCCGCAACGAGCGGGAAAATGCAGAAAGGGAACTGTCTCAATCAATGGACGGCGCTACTGCTCGTGGTTTGGCAACAATCCGCCGTTTGAAGCTGGAGAAAGACATTCCAGGAGCTTTTGGTACGCTGTCCGAACTCCTTGAGGTTCCTGATGCCTACAGGCTTCCCGTTGAGCAGGTTGCAGGTGCTAGTCTTTTCCACTACGTCGTCGACACTGCAGACACTGCTTCGCAGCTCATGGAAATTCTCCAAAACCAAAAGGGTGGTCGTGTGACGTTTATGCCTCTTGACCGCCTGAAGCCAAGACGCATTGATATGCCGAGAACCGCCGATGCAATTCCCATAATTAGCAAAATCAAGTACGACTCCAAGTATGAAAAGGCTTTCCAGCAAGTCTTTGGCCGCACCATACTCTGCCCTAACTTGAATATTGCCGGACAATACGCTCGTAGTCACCACGTAGATGGGATAACAATGGATGGTGACACAACTAGTAAGCGGGGTGCTATGACTGGTGGTTATGTTGATCCTCGAAAATCACGTCTAGAGACTGTCAAAGCGGTTGGTAAATGGCGTGACGAATACGATCGTCTACTTGCACAGTCTGAAGATACACATCGGAAGATGGAGCAGCTCGACCAGGAGATCTCCCGGGCGATGGGTGACCTGCGCAAAGCTGAGCAGAATCTTAGCCAAATGGACCGCGGACTGGAGCCTCTGCGAAATAATCTGGCATCTCATGTTAATCAGCTGGAGATGCAACGTAACCAACTGGATGAAGCTATCAAGCGCCGTGACCGGATGGAGCGCAATCTTCAGGAGTTTATGGGCAATCTCGAGGCTCATCAAGCCGAGCTTGCATCTGACTTCAAAAAGGCTTTAACCAGCCAGGAAGAAAGACAATTGCAGAAGCTCGAGGAAGATGTTGTGCAACTACAAAAAGAGTGGAATGAAACGAGCATGAGACGTCGCGAACTTGAGACCCGCAAGCAAGCATTGGAGATTGATCTTCGCCATAAGCTCCAGCCTAGCTTAGACCAACTTACATCGATGGTGTTTGAAAATGCCTCTGCAACTGCCGGTGGCGCTGGCTCCGTGGAAGAGGCGCAACGCGAGCTCAAAAAGCTACAGAAACAGTCAGCTACCACGGAGAAAATGCTGCAATCCACACTCAGGCAACTAGATGACTTGCAAACCAAGGTTAAGGAGATTGAACACCAAAAGGCCGAGCAGGAGCGCTCTCAACATGACATTGCGGCGCAACTGGAGAGACAGCAAAAGAAGATTGACAAGAGCTTGCATCGCAAGGCTATGTTGACACAGCAGCTTTCGGACTGTGCGAAGAACATCCGTGATCTTGGTGTACTTCCCGAGGAGGCCTTTGAGAAATACGAGTCGATGGAGACGAAGACGGTAAGTTCCGGTTTCCCTGGAATCAGTGAATTTTTAGATGAGGATACTAATAATACATGTGTATTAGATCACCTCTCGATTGAAACGAGTCAACGAGGCTCTCAAAAAATACAAGCATGTCAACAAGAAAGCCTTTGAGCAGTACAATTCTTTCACCCAGCAGCAAGACCAGCTCATGAAGCGTCGTAAGGAACTTGAAGCATCGCAAGAATCGATTGAGGAGCTTGTCGCCCATCTTGATCAGCGCAAAGACGAGGCGATTGAGCGTACTTTCAAGCAAGTGTCAAAAGAGTTTGCCACCATATTTGAGAAGCTGGTGCCGGCTGGACATGGCCGGCTGGTCATTCAACGTCGGGCTGACCGCCGGAAAGAAGATGCAGAAGAATCCGATGTAGAGAACCGCGGCATGGTGGAAAATTACACGGGTGTAGGCATCAGTGTATCTTTCAACTCGAAGCAATTTGACGAACAACAGCGTATCCAGCAGCTCAGTGGTGGACAAAAAAGTGAGTTTCCTTTTCTCGACCCCCTACACCCTACATCTTGGTTATGTTTCGGCTACTAACAGTCTATCTTTAGGTTTATGCGCCCTTTGCCTCATCTTTGCATTGCAACAAACTGAGAGCTCGCCTATGGTCATCTTTGACGAGGTTGATGCTAACCTTGACGCCCAGTACCGCACTGCAGTGGCGGCTCTACTTCAAAGTATTTCAACAGACGCCGGAACGCAGTTCATTTGCACAACCTTTCGCCCGGAGATTGTGCATACTGCTGACAAGGCGTATGGTGTGCTCTTCCGCAACAAGACAAGTAGCATTGACTGCGTGACTACGGAGGAGGCGTTGAGTTTTGTGGAGGGTCAAAAATCTTAGGCGATTGGAGTTTCTACAGCCTTGTTAGGATAACGGATTCAAAAGTCGACGAAAGGGTGATGCGATATGATGGATGAGGAGAATGGAGTATAAGGGAGGGGTTTTATGATGCGTGTTTATTTCTCAATCTCTATGATTCACTGAATGTATTGGTGGCTGTTGTATATTCGGATCCTGTTCACGTGTAACGCTCTTCATATCATCTATCATTTGTGTTTGTGGTTGTTTTTATGTTTTGTGAAGGTCGGTGTAACGGGGTGATTATTAACTGTGGCATTGTTTTAGGAAACCACCTTGAATAGGTAGCTACTATATTTTATATTCAACCATCTATTTGTTTGCACCTTCCCAGCGAGTTAGGATAAAATTTTCCTATGACGCACATTTCCGCCGGCAGCAAAACGTTTTGTCTCTTGACTCTCTTTTATACCTTTCCTCTTCATTACCTTCCAAGCAACACATGGCTAAATGATCGCCGTTAACTTTGACCCTTGACTTGGTCTCTCTTTATCGTCGTCTTGTCCCTATCGTCATTGCTGTTCTCGGCGTCAATTCTCGTCCATGGAGGTCAACGCTACTAACTTTCCTGAGCTGCTGCCACGGATTCTAACTCAAATCAAAAGCTCCCTATTTTGCAGCATCGACTTGGAGTTCTCCGGCATAAAGTCGAATATAACAACACAGAAGGTCCGTTTGGATAGTCGGACCCCGCAGGAAGAATAGGAACATATCCGCGAGATGGCACAAACGTACTTTCCTGTGCAGCTTGGCTTGACATGCGTCCAAGCCGATGGCAGTGGCTACAAGACGCAGTCTTATTCTTTTATGGTCACCCCATTCTTGTCGTTCCTCGACAATGCTAGCACACGACAAGCCCGTACTCGTGACTTGGAGAGAAGACTGATGTTTTCTGCCTCGTCAATGGAAATGCTGATGAATACTGGGTTCAACTTTCACCAAGTTCTTAAGACTGGGGTGCCTTATCTTAGCCGTCAGGAGCAGGATATGTTGCAGAGCGATGATCTAATTGAGCGCAACGTCCAGCGAAAACTAGGCGTTAAACTTCCAGGACAGTTCGCCAATATTGTTATTGAGCAGGCGGAGAAGTCGTGGTATGACAAACAGAAAAAGTGTATTTCTGAATGGGTGATGAGCAGGATGGTATGTGACAGCCTAAATGCGTCATAGCACGATTTGTTGACATTTAAGATACACATAGGCCAAAACTCTTCTTTGCTACCCTGAGGAATGTTATCAAATCACGCATCGCCATCGAGACATAGCCCTCAGCATCATTCCTGAAAATCTAGCTGTTACTATTATTCGAGATTGCAAGAACAACTGCTTAGTAATTAGACATCACAAAAGAGAAGCGTTAGATGAGGTGAGCTTCTGGCAAAGTGTCTGATGATGTTCATTTTACTCAACTTCAGATAGGCACTTGAAAAACAAGCACAAGCAATGCGCCAAGACATTCAGCACTGTATCGGTGAGCGCTACACGATGCAATTCTGCTGAGAAGCTATTGTGCTAACCCCATATATTGGCAGGGCTTCGCTTGATCATAGAAGCACTAGCAGGCAACCCCAACCTAGGGGCATATCTCGACTGTCATTGGTATGGCCATCGCCACGCCTTTCATAGTGCTTATGTACGTGATGAGGATACTGCCACCATGTCAGAGACAACGTCGGCCTTACAGGATATTTGCAATGAATACTCTACACTTTCTCAAAACGAGACGGAATTCCCATACCTTGTTGGTCACAATATTCTCTGGGACTTGGCATTCTTGCATCAATGCTTCGTCCGGGATTTGCCAAAGTGCTACGACGAGTTCCAGACATCGATCCATTCGATGTTCCCAAGAATTTTGGATACCAAGGTTATTTCTAGCACAATCGACTTGACACTTACAAATCACAGTTTAATGAGCATATGGCGTCGGATGTCAAATACGGTTCCTGAGGTCAAAGTTGAGGTTCCCTACGATGCATTTCAATGCGGCGTTGCACACGACGCCGCCTATGACAGTAAGACTAGGATTGAGTCCTTGCTCTTTTTTTTTTTGGTGTCAATGAAAGCCCCAGGCTAACGGAAATTCACAGGTTACATCACAGCCTGCGTCGCTATTTCCATTGTCAAGGAACACACAGGTCAGAGACTTGGCGATTGGAACGGTGACAACTTGAAGGGGTTTCGAAACAAGCTTGGGTTGAGGAATGACGCCTAAGTAGACCAACATTGGTGGGAAGGGTTTGATTAGAATCAGTCAGTCATTAGCACTGCAGATCTTGCGGACACAACAAATACATTTGCATATGAGAAGCAATAAATCGGTTAATACTTTTACATTGTTACAAGTCTAGACATATAGTACAGTGTACACTGGGCTCTTCCCGTCTCCCCAGTAAATAACCAAGGCCCCGTTATTTCTCTTTATCCCCTCTTCTACTCCTAAAGGCCCGTTTCACAAGTTTGAGTTTCATCAACCCAAAGAGCCAGCAGCCAAGATGTCGGCTCATGCTGCCTTTTCTACTTCCCTAACAACAAACGCTTACCGGTCCGCCATCATATTCCGCACACCCTTGAAGTACTCGGGCGCAAGGGTAGACTCCAGCTCTTCGCAGGTCAACCACTTAAAATCCTTGAGACCTAGCGGGTTGCCTGTCAAGTTGGCCTGGCCGGCCATGATGCGGCCCTTGAGAAAAAATGTCTTTGTGGTGGACTGGACAACGTGGGCGACAGGCACACGACCAACAATCCAGGTATTCATGTTGAGACCGGCAGAAGTGTCCATTGCTCTCTTAGCAGCCTGTCCGTGTATATTAGTAGGGGGACCCTATAGGGAAAGGCAATGCAGTAGTCGACATACCAGGTGGAGGTTCTCCTCCTTCTCCAGCTCAACAGCTGGGAACACCCAAGTGCCATCCTTTTGCTGGACTGTCAAGTAGAGTGTTCGGTCCATTTTGCGATCCAATCTGCGCACATCGCCCTTATGATCAGCCTCAGACAATCGTGGCTGGGGGCTCTCAACCGGCTGTCTATCCTCCTCGGGGATCTCCTCAGCATCCTCGGACACGCGAAGCTCGGCATCTTTGAGCAGAGTCCGAGTCAGTGTTTCGGGGGCACTCAGAGTATCACCAACCAGCAATTCGTCGTTCCAGGAATTGGCACTCTTGCCATTGTACTGTCCAACTTCGCGGGCCACCAAACCATTGCGCTCGCGCAGTTTGATGGCCCAGTCCAGTTGTGCTGGCGTATCAGGTTTAAAGTAGAAGCGCTGGCTGAAAGGCAAAGACAAGCGCTCGTTAAGACGCTTCTGGTAGAACCAGAATGCACTCTCAAACGCTGTCGGCTCAGCTGTCAGCAGCGGGGCACGAGTCAGGATAATTCCTGCTTTTATCGTATGCGAGGGTGTAGCCGCCGGAGCCGTGGTGCTTGGTAGCGGTGTGGGGTCGGCTATAGTCGTGGCCGTGGTAGTATCGGCATATGTACGAATGGAGATTCCACGGGGCATCCGAGGAAGACACTGCGTCCCTAATTGAAACATAACATTAGCAATTAGATCAAACATGGCGAGCGGCAGTTACAGCTATAGCCAGTTCGATTCATGTACGGGTGGACGATGTGTTATTCGTCTGATAGAGGGCTAATGAGTGGTTGGCAGGCAGACATACTTCGTAGAATGGCCGAGATGGCCAGTGATGTGTTGCACGCCATGATGGCAAGAGCCTGGAAGAAAAGTAGTGTATTGGGCTCCGTTGGTCAAACCGAGTCCCTCTCACACACGGCAGATAGCTGGACGGGCAATATATGGATTACGAATCCCTTCAGCCCACTAATAGCTAGGCCGGCCTGGGCTGCTGGCTTGAGGTTGAACTTTTTTCGCGATCATGACTTGGCCTGGTTAGTCAGCATGGCCATAAGTATGGATACACCATGTACTACGAGAAAGAAGGCTAAGCTGACCTTGACGAAAATAAACAACGTACAGACTTCTCAAGCAAGAACATCATGACCAAACGATAGTATGGCAAGCAGATGTGTCCAAATATGACAAGAAAGGCACATCTTTCATCAAAAACCAAGTACAGGTGCTGTAAACATCAAGAACAAGCATTATCGCAAGGGTTATCGCAAGGGTTACTTGGGAAATGTTAGCGCCTCAGGCGTCAATGGTCTGGACCCACCAGCGACATCAAAACTGCAGAGTGCATCCCAACTTTTCTTATTCTTTTCTTTCTTCCTTTTTTTTCCTCATCTTCTATTTACCGGCACTCCTTATCATCGAAACTACTTTCTATTTTAATACCCCAAAGTGTTTTGACCGTCTATGAGTGCCAAGATTAATAGTTGCAGTCTTTTTTCGCTAGCGGTACTCGTGCAAACATTGTTTTGCTATACCAACCTACTGGGTTCTGCTGGATAGTTTCTGCTCACATTATTCTTGTACTTGACTAATTTCTTGTGACCATGGCCTCATCTCCGTAAATTCTGAAGTTGACTTATGTTTGCAAAATATAGCTCACGAAAAAAAAATCCCTTTCATGATATTCCGGACTCATAACCCTAACAGAACAACATATCGAGACAAAAAAAGCATCTGTGCCAAAGAAACGACATTGATTTCCGCTGCACACCGAAAAAAAATAAGAACCAAAATATCACCAGCCTGAGCAGTAGATAAATCAAAGAAACAAGCGCGTTCGATAAAAAGAAGACAAAAAAAGGAAACACTAGCTGGGGCTGCGGTATAGCAACATCGCGCCCTGGGTAAGAAAGAAAAAGAAGTCACAAAAAACAAGGACAGCCCAACCAAGAAACATGGGAGAACAAAGAAGAAACAAAGGTCTAAAGACAAAGGAAGGACAATATGACGCTCGAGCAGAAACATATACAAATACACACAAGAGAAATAACACTGAAAATTCTTACGCTTCGCTTGAGCCTGCACCACCACCAACGCTAGCGGCAGCTGAATTTTTTGAGCTCGCCCCAACCGTGGCTTCGTCAATCCGGCGCTGAACCTCGACCGTAGCGAGCTGCACAAGCTTGTCAGCAAAACCTGCTTCGTCTGGATCAACACTGCGAAGTTGCTGACGGACAGTGGCAAGAGCCTGAGCCCCAATCTGACCAAACTGGCCGCTAGTCAGGGTGCTGGCTACCGTCATGTGCTGGCGTAAGCTATGTTGGATGGCAGACGTGATTTTGTCAGGGTCGCGGTTGTAGATGTGAGGTGGGAAGTTGAGCGCCTTCATAGCCTCAAAGATTTTGCGTTTAGAAGCGGCCACTTCACTTTCCCGCCAACCAGAGGGTCCTGTGGACAAAGATGAAGATGAGGAGGAAGAAGTAGAGGAAGCTCCCTGGCTACTAGAGCAAGTGCCAGCCATGTTAGACGGAGGGGGGGAAGATGAAGAAGCTGCTCTACTAACCCACACGGGCTCGCTCACAAGTTGTGCCTCTTTGGGCGCATCTTGGAGCCATGCAGGAACCCTACTTCTGGCATGCAACAGAGGTGCAACAGGCCCACGACGCCCACCTTCTTTTTCTTTTTCCCTCTTTTCTGGGTCGCGAATTCGTCGGTCTTTAGTCTCTCCATCTCGAGTTCGACGCGTATCGGAAAATGCCTGAGTCACTGAGCTATAATCTGGCTCAATGTGCGAGGTCAAACCAGGCGACCCTGATTTGTTGACGAGAAAGGGGGGGCTCTGACAGCCCGACATGGGACTGCTGCCCCGAGATCGGTCAGGAGACCCAACAGGGGAAATTGCCATCTCGCAAGCCCCGCGGCGCAGATAGTGACCGACCTTTTCGTCGTCAGTACTATGTTCAAGACCAACTTCTTTAAGCAGACTTGACACAAATGATGGACGCTCTTCAGCAGGAGACCCAGCACCGGAAGTTGGGGCAGTTGCAGTATTTGAAACAGAGGATGAGCTGGAAGCAACACCGGAGCCTAAAGTAGACTCGGCAACCTTGGGAGGTGGCCGTGTGCAAGGACGTTTCTGCTTGCGCTCAACTGGAAGCTCAACTGTGTTGGGGGATGTGGTGTTGGTATCGGGAACAGTGCGCTTTCTACGGCGTAATGCGGTAGATTTGATTGTCGAGTTTTGGGCTGGGCGTGGGTTGTTGAAAGAAGAACCGCCAGGACTGCTGGTACTAAGAGCTTCGTCAAGCGCTCCCCATGCATCGGCAACTTCTTGGCTCACGGGCTCGGGTGCAGCAATGGGGGGTGGAGTAGCCACGCGGGCGGGTAGAGACAAGGGCGGACGAACTGGGCCACGAAGAGTGACTCTTGAGGTGTGAGAGCGCTCTCTGATACGTTCAGATTCAACGCGCCGGCGAATAGCCGATCGTCGCTCACGCAAAATATCAATATCGCCGCTGTCATCGCCTGTATTAAGGTCAATGTTGGTGGACTCGTAGACATGATTGACTAGGCGGGCCCAAGGCATGTTGGACTCTGGTTGAATGTTTCGGATCACGTGGGTTATGTTGCGTAGGCCTAAACGTGTACGCATGGCACGTCGTCTAGGGGGTGGGCGAGAGCCCTCAATAGCGGCTCCATTGTCGATATCAGATGGGGAGGCGATAAGACCTTGCGAATGGAGATGGGCGCATTCCATGCAGAGCCAGTCGCCAGAAGGTACATCTTCTAAGCCTATGCAGTAGGTGTGGTAGGCAGCACGGCAATTAGGACCATCGCATAAAAGCAAGACGCCTTCATCCTCAGCTGACAGACAGATGGGACAGGGATGGGAGTCTTCTAGCTCGACAGAAATTGAAGAGTCCAAGTCGTTAGCCTGAACTGGTTGCTTCTTGTCCTCCACGCGGTAGGTTTTGATCAGTTTTTCTGATGAATAAATGTTAGTGAAAAGCAAAGGAGTAGCGGTTGGTAGAGGCGAGCATTTGAGGGCGAGGAAGCTGTGCAGGTAAAGGAGTTTGTGTGTTGGAAGCGCTGTGGAACGGGAGGGGGGGGGGACAGGGCTACGGTACAGGGGATACAAGCAGCTTTATAGGGTGATAAGGCTCCGTAAACCACGGACAAAATACAGCGCTACAGTGCTCACAGCCACTACTTAATCTACAAGCACGGGGCCCTGTCCTGTTTAGTGGGTCATTAGTGGCAAGAGAGCAAAAGTGACTTACGATTAGGCGGTGGTGTTGAAACATGAATTTTGTGAAATTCAACTCGACACATTGGACACGAATTGGCGATGTTGGTCCATGGCATAATGCAAGAATGGTGGAAAACATGTTCGCACGAATCCAGATTTGCAATGTATAGGTTTTTGGTGGCAGCAAGGTCTAAGAAATGAAAAGAACTGGGAGGGTCGCCAGGAGTAGTGGTGTCCACCGATGTAGAGATAGAGGTGGAAGTTGAAGATGAGCCGGTCGACAATGCTGGCGCTGTTACTGCTGCAGATGGAGGCGATGTGGTGGTTATTGTTGTTATGGGGAGGGTGGCCCCCGTGATAGCTTCTGTAGTGGCAGTGCTGTTAGTGCTGCTAGGCCCTGTAATGGCGGTCGAGTGTGCTGTTGCTGCTGCAACAAGGGGGTTGCTGATAGTGTCAGCGCTATCCTTGATCACTGTAGAGCACGCGGGAGCCACTGTTAGGGCCTCTAGGCATATAGCGCAGCTTTCCTCCTCCACTGCTGTTTCCATGATTTTGCAGAAGGGCCAGCAAGGTGAAATGGGAAGTTGAGGAGATAAAAAGAGTGGCGTTGGGAAGATAAAGAGCTGTAGAATACGGGGGTGCTAGTTATAGGCTGAGGATGGGTAGGAGTGGCGGTGAAAATGATGATGGGAATAGAGAGCAAAAGAGGTCGAAAGTGAGGATTAAGAGAGAAGTTCAGAAACGGGGGATGAAGACGGGTTTTGTGCAGCGTGTGTTTTTTAGTTGGATCGCCTTGACTGTTGGGGGCTTCTAGCTAGGAGCTGAGTAAAAGGCGAGTTAAAGAGCAAGAAAGAGACAAGGCAGCTATCGGTATTTGAGAAAGGAGAGAAACCCAGAGATTACCAGGTGCTGGCAGCTGTCGCATCAGGGCGCCACTCCAGCTTTCTCACTACTTCTTACTTTTTGGCCCTTATTTAGTGGGTTGGGCGAATCGAAATTAGTGGGGCCTCCTTCATTATTATGGAGGAGGGAGGGTGTGACGACAAAAGCGTGGATAAAATAGAGGATAAAAAGGTCACGGCCAACTAAATGAAGTCACGGGTCACGGGGCGAGCCAGCAATAGGCTGTATTTCAAACAGTAGAAAAGCAAAGGCTAGCCGGAGTGAAGAAAGATGCTCAAGACACTACGACGTTGGTAGAACAGGATGGAGCCCCGTTTCAACCACATGGAGGGAAGTGCAAGGAGCAAGTGTAAAGTATTAGGTAGCAGTAACTAGCGGGTTCTAGGACGGAATTTTTAAAAAAGAAAAAAAAAACGGCATGTAAAGAACATGGCGTACAAGCCAGGTCTACAAGTCCAGGCAATAAATGTGCAGAGAGAGAGAGAGTCGAGGCAGGGCTAGAGACAGACGAGAGAAAAAAGCAGGGGTTGATGCGAATATGGGCAAAAGCTGTGTGAAGATAATCCTAAATTTAGAGCAGCTTCCCTTAACAACCTCGGAGTTTTTGGCTTGGGGCAGGCTGTTGCTTGCAAACTCACAGCGCTGTCTACATTGCCCGCCAACTATCAGCTTCTAGCCTCAAATCAATTTGTGTCCCCTCCTAGCACTCCATCCCTTTGCTGTCCCTTATCGGATCTAATCTTTTTTTTTGTTTCTGGTTGCGAGTCTGTTGCTATGCTGGTCTGAGCAGAAGCTTCTCCAAATTGCTCCTCTCCGGCTCCAGTATCCTACCACGTCCGTCGCCTGAATCGCACCTAGATCCCGTACTTTATGCCAAAGGACTAACCTACCTGCTCTTTATTATAAAATGCTAATATTTGATACTGTCCTTGACAACTTGCTCCTACCCTGATCTGACCTGAGTTCCCTTCTTCCACCCTGACCTGGCTCCGCCCTGGCCTGGCTATCCAGCTGTGCCAAATATCTTTCTCAATTTTCTCTCCTTTGTTCTACTACGCTGTTCAAGGTCATCTATCCCTTGTTTTCCAGGGCCTCCGAATATACCATGGCAGATATGCATGTATCCATCCACAAGGCCATCTACTTTTTTCTGTGTCCAACTTACTTCCTCCCCCACCACCTATCTGTCTCTTCTCTGCCAAAAGGAAAAGCGCCTGTTACCGTCTTCCATCGTCAAGCCTCGTTGCTGTTGCCCCACACAAACCAACAATCCCAAAAACTTCACTGCCTGCCTGCGTCTTTGCTACCTAAAGAAGCCCTGATCACCCACCACAAGCAATGACAAAAGCAATGACAAAGGGCCAAATGAGACGTAGGAGAGGATAAGGGTGAAGCGGGTGTAATTTTCCCATGTAATACAATGTGCTATTGATTACTCAACGGCACCTATGATTTAGTTTGGCCTGGGTGCAGTTCATTTCCCTTCACATTCTTCTATATGTGCAATGATAACATGTCACTTCTCTCTTTACCTTGGTCCAAGCATACTCATTCTTTTGGTCATGGCAAAACACCCTTCCTGGACGTGCCATTCGAGTTAAATATTGAGCCTATATTGTACTAATTGTTCTGCCACGGACCATGACAACATCACAAGGAAAACCCGAGGAGGTCTTATTGTAGACGAAATAAGCTTGCTCCCTTGGGCGAGCGTTCGTTTTTGGATGACCTAATACGAGAAAATAAAAATAAAAGAAGCTAGGTTACGCTCGCCAGTACAGATACGACGAGATCAACTACTCCAAAAAAAAAAAAAAAAGATATGCCAACTTTCTTTCTAATTTCCTATTGTCAAACCTTCCCTTTTGTATCCACTTCAGCTACCTATTAACTGATCACGGAGATCATCACTACACTAAGCCCGATATTACCATCAAATACCTGTCTCATGTTAGCTTGTCTGGATGCGCGCGTGCGTGTATCGCTACCATTCGCGCCTCTCATTGCCCCATTTCCAGAAGCATAAAAAAAGAGAGACAGGTAGGTAGATATAGATACAAATACGGACAGATACAGGCGAGACGAGACAATTCTTCTGACAACGCTGGCGTCGGCCTCGCCAAAAACCCTAGAGACAGATAGCCTGACCAGGATTTTTCAAAGATCAGGGTTTACCGCCTGTCTTTGATCGACCTCTCCCAAGAATGGAGATAGAAAAAAGACCCCAGAAAGTTATAAGGGTTAAGGGCTTATACACACACATGCCAAAATCTTGTAGAAAAAATATCTAGAGTCTGAATGAATTTGACCTAGAGAAAAGTCTACCCGTTACGTTATGCCTGGATCATTGACGATAGTGTCGCCATTTGCATCATGCCCATAATTTTGCCTAAAAGAAACTGGAATACCGAAAGAACAAGACCATTTTGAATTTTTATTTGCATTCTTCTGTTTAAATCTCGGCAATCTCACGCAGACGACGCAGGGTCGAGCGCATGGTGGTGGCAGCGGGGGTACTATAGAGGGATAAAAAAAACAAATAGTTAGTGTCTGAGTTTGCTTCATGTGATGAAAGTACACTGTGGAATTCTCGTCACTGCATGCTCTCAGTCCTGGTGCCGCTTTCAGCATTCCTCATTCAAAGAACGGGAAAACCTGAGGCGTTTGAGACTTTTCCAAGCAGTGAGCACACATGTGGCGATGGGGCAAAGAATTTCGGGAAGAGAAAACGTACGCCAGAGTGTAAGCACCACCAGCCAGGGTCTTGTTGCAAGACTTGCAGTTCCAGATACCAACGGAGTGACGCTTCACATTATCCTTTCCGCAGAAAGCGCAGGTGTAGCGGGCATGCTGCGAGATTTCGGCCTTCTTGGCGACCTTACGGAGGGAGGAACCGTATCTACCAGTTGGGTTAGTATTTGGGGTCTTGATGGACGAGACTCCAAAGTTGGCAAGTGTATGGCTGTGCTTGGTCTTGGTCGCATATGGATATCGTCGAGAGTCCGAGCAAGGGCGGGGTCATGCGTTGGTTGATTGCCTATACATCAAGATCTTCTTTGCTGTCTGGTAGAATGAACAAGTCGTGTAATCGATAATGCGTGGAGAATCAAGGTAGGTCGTCGAGTCTAAAGTTGACTATATCATGGTTGGCGTAATTGACGTGGAATATTGTTTTCGATAAATCCGAAGCAACGAGACAAGACAGCATTTCCCCGTTGGAGCCGGTTGGAGCCAGCGCAAGTTTCTGGTTTTGGGGAGGAGCATTTCTTACCTGGTACCGTACTATAAAATATGTGTTAGTAAATCTTGTTCACGATCAAATGTGTCGGAGCTTCAGTGGTTTAATGATCGTTTAAATAAAACGATGGCATCGCCACTTGGATACTGATAACATACCTTGCCGGTAACGCCGACCTTCTTCGTGCGCTTAGCCATTGTGATATGTGATTTGGTTGAGAAGACTGACGATTGATTGTCGTTGAGATGCGGAAGAGGAGAATCTCTGCAACAGTGAAAATATCCAAGGTTCCAAGAACGCACAATAATTTTAGCCGTTGTGCGCAAAAATCAAGGGCACTCACGTGACTCATATGGGTCTCTAAAATTGTGGGGGTATAGTACAGTCATCACTCTAGACTCCATGGACATTCCCCTAAAATGCGCCCCATAAAAAGGGTCCGAATGTCTACACAGCTAAAACTGCGGCTAAACTTAGGTACCCTAGCTAGAAACTCAGGGGACCTCAGAGAGCTGATGGCGGGGCACGCGTACCACGCGCTAATTGGCTAGTTCCCCTCCATCAGGTAACAAGGGAGATTTTTTGGGCCGATGGCTAATGGCATATGGTAGCCTTTCGACGGAAGAACATAGACAAAGCTCCTATCACAGATAATTTAACGACACCTCTTTGTGACGTTTGTCTTGATAAGGGAGTTCTGATTGCGAAAACATATTCACCATGTCTCTCAACATTCCCAATGCGCCCAATGCGGCCTTGTTCAAGCAGGGCTATAACAGGTGAGTGAGAGCTGGATTTCTGGCTACCAATTGCTTTGCTTCCATCATGCATTGCGGCAGTGTTGTAGCTCTGGCCGAGAGCCGCGGGATGCTGGCTACTGGCTGCTGATTCATGCCTGGCCTGATATCGTATCATAGACTAACTTTTTCTGTCCTTTCCCCTTAATAGCTATGACAATGAAGATGGCGCCGTTTTACGCAACATTGAAGCTTGCCGCTCGATTTCCTCCACACTTCAAACCTCTCTTGGCCCCTTTGGCCGCAACAAGATTGTTATAAACCACTTACAGAAGATGATCCTGACCTCTGATGCCGCCACCATTCTAAAGGAACTTGACGTCGTCCACCCTTGTGCCAAACTGCTTGTCATGGCTTCTCAACAACAGGAGGCCGAGATGGGTGATGGTACCAACTTGGTCATGATTCTGGCCGGTGAAATGCTCAAGAAGGCTGAGGATCTGCTTCGCATGGGCTTGAAGACTGCTGATATTGTTTCTGGGTATGAGATGGCTCAGAACTTTGCCCTTGAGACTCTTGAGAAGCTTGCTGTCGATAAGGTCAGCGATATGAAGTCGCAAGAGGAGCTCAGCAAGGCCCTTCGTACTGTCATCGCGAGCAAGCAGACTGGAAACGAAGAGTTTCTTGGTGACCTTGTTGCCGAGGCTGTTTTAGCTGTTCTTCCCAAGAACCCGGTTCATTTCAACGTCGACAACATTAGAGTCGTCAAGATTATGGGTAGTAGTCTTAACCAGAGTCGTGTGGTTAAGGGTATGGTTTTCCCCAAGGAGCCCGCTGGCTCTGTTAAGAAGGCCAGTAAGGCCAAGGTGGCTGTTTTCACTTGCGCTATCGACATCAGTCAGACTGAGACCAAGGGAACTGTTCTGCTGAAAAATGCTCAAGAGATGCTGGACTTTACCAAGGGCGAAGAGTCCCAAATTGAGGCTGCTGTCAAGGAACTTCATGATGTTGGCGTACGTGTGGTTATTGCTGGCTCTACTGTTGGCGAAATCGCTCTGCACTACCTTAACCGCTACGGAATTCTCCTTATCCGTGTTCTTAGCAAGTTTGAACTACGGAGAATTTGCCGTGTAGCTGGCGCCTCGCCTCTGGCCCGCTTTGGTGCTCCTATGCCGGATGAAATGGGTAACATTGATGTCGTTGAGACTATGGAGATTGGCGGTGACCGTGTGACTGTCTTCCGCCAGGAGGACGAGGTTACTCGGACGGCTACCATTGTGCTAAGAGGAGCCACTCAAAACCACCTGGATGATGTTGAACGTGCTGTTGATGATGGTGTCAATGTTGTCAAGGCCATCACCCGTGACGCTCGTTTGGTTCCAGGTGCTGGTGCTACAGAGATCCAGCTCGTTGAGCGGATACAAGCTTTTGGCGACAAGACATCAAACCTGCCACAGTACGCTATCAAGAAGTACGGTGAGGCGTTTGAGGTCGTCCCTCGCTCGCTGGCTGAGAGTGCTGGTCTTGATGCTACTGAGGTCCTAAGTAGACTGTACGCTGCCCACTACGATTCTGCAGACTGGGACACTGGTGTCGACATTGAAAACAATGAGAAGAACGGCATTCTGAATGTACAAGATGAGGGCATTCTGGATCTTCTCATCACTAAACACTATGCCATCAAGCTTGCTACTGAGGCTGTCCGGACGGTGCTGTCCGTTGACCAGATTATCGTGGCCAAGCAGGCTGGTGGCCCGAAGCCGCCGGCTCCCAACCCTGTAAGTTTTCACAGAAACCGCAAGGTAGTAAATAGTTGTAGCATGGAAACTAACTAATGGTTTTGCACAGAACTGGGATGAAGACTAGTCAAATCGCCTCCCCATACTAACGAATGATCTCTGGCGGTATGATGTTAATGAATTAATGGCCAACTAAGTTGAAGTTTGGCTGTTTTCAACTCTTGATATTTTGTTTTTTTGGGACTGGCGAATAACGGGACTGAGACGCCTTAAAAATATTATTTTAAACATGAGCAAGTCTGACTTATTTAGGCCCATTCATGAAACGTAGGTCTTTTTTCTCTCTGGCTGTAATCAAATACCATCATAACGCATATTGGACGTTTGAAATTCATCATATCGCGCTCGTAAGCTGCGGCTACAGGCTCTCTGTATCGATAATACTAGTTTCAAGTTTAAAGCCATGGTCAGCCAAGCGGGCGGTGTAATGGCCTCCAAGGCAAGCAGGCGTATAGACGCCGCCCTCAAGTTTGGTGTCAACTTCAAGGAGGACTCGAGCTGCCTCCATAGCGAGGAGACCAGTTACTAGAGTTGTATTAGACGAATTAGTACTCGGCCTGCTGCATATCCAAGATAAATAAATACAGGCACTTACAGTAGTACATGGGGCCAGAATATCTGACACGGGAAAAGGCTCTCTTTCCTGTAGTGTCTGGTGATGGAATAGCTATTCCTCTGTATTCTATAGTTTCCTTATTGGCCTGCTCTCTGCTTGGTCCATCGCCTGGCTGGGTCACGCGGGATCTCAATAAGGCTCTCAGTGGCGGAATAGCCATAATGATTTGCATGGCAACCGCAAGGAAATGAACCATGACGCCACGTAGCGCACTGCTCGGGCGGAAGTACTCGACAAACGAAAAGTCCGGTCCGTAGCTAAAAGGCCTAAGCGATGGAACAACTTGCATCAAGCCCCACGATCTCTCTACCAAAGCAGCGTCGGTGCGGGCAGCTATGGATGTTGTCAGCAGGCCAAGACCCGGGACTGTACGTAGCCCAGTCAGCCGGCTCCACCAGCTCTGTGAAGTTGCAGGTGGATTATGTCGCCTATATGGCGACCACGCATATGGTGTAAAGGCCTTTTTGATGTCAGCAATAGAAAAGGAATCAAGTAGCGATAGGATTGTAGCCAAAGTGCCGCCAGACGGAGAACCGTGGAGTTCTAGGGATATGGTGACGGGCCCGGTGACGACACCAAGCTCGCGCTGCAGTTTTTGGGCCAACGCCCATGTAGAAATGTCACTAGGAGCAGACTCAATGCCACACTGCGGTAACATTATGGCACCGCTCTGAGAGGCATCAGTGGAGTACAAGTCCGACATCTTTTTGGTGTGTACCACCTCGCCGCAAACATCAACATAATGAGTTCCACTCTCAGCACAAGCCCGGAAAATAGGCTCACCATAGATATGGTACGGCCCAATACAAGTAACAACAATGAAGGCATTGCGTACCAGGGCGAGCAGAGCCTTGTTGTTAGTGTCATAAATCTCAATTGCTATGATTGATTATTAGTAGTGTGGTGCCAGCACAAGAATCTTCATACTAGCACATACCAGGCGACTCCCTGCTACTGTCAAGTTCCTTTAGGGAGTTCACAAGCTTCTGAAGTTTCTCTTCTGAGCGGCCAGCAATAGCCCATTTCAAATATGGGGGAAACTCTTTGACGATGTATTCGCAAGTGTAGCGACCGGTATAGCCTGACATAACGAGGGTTAGCACAAAGATGATGATTATAACGACAGTGGCTTAGGGTTTGTTCACCTGTGGCACCTAGCAAGACAACGTCGTATTGACGGCCATGATCCTTGTAAGACGTCATTAGATGTAACTTTGTAGCGACTCTGGTATAAAAACAGCAGAATTGGTGGTGACAAAATCAAAAAAAGGAGGGAAAAAGGCATTAAAGCTCGAGAAACGACGCTTTCTTATATGCAAGATTTTCAGCTCTATGACAGGCTTTGCACAGCTCCGCTCTATTACTACATCTAGCGCATCAACGACTAAAGTAGAGTCTTGGGCCGTCGGGTTTGACTGTAGTTTTAGGCAGGCGCCGATATGAACTGATGTTAGGGTTTGGTAGCTAGCCAGTGGCAGCTAGGGTTAGGGGTTAGGATAGGCCTTCTATTCTTTGTTACCTCCAAACTACAGAACTTGGTGATTTAGGCAGTTCCAGTCGTCTCTGAACTATAAAACCAATTTTGACGACTGAGGCTTACGTGGGTGGAAACTGACACAAGGCTTTGACTGTAAAATTATCATCAGCTACTCACGTTAATTTCCTGCCTTACTTTTTCAGCCTTGTGAGCTATTCTCATCTTTCCTTGCTGCGTTCAAAGACCTAGCTGTATACATTTTCCTTTCTTTTCTTTCTTTTCCTCTTTGTAACGGACTCCAAATCAAAACTGCCTTGTTGCTTGCTTCACGTCTTTTTCATGGTTTAAAGGCGTTACTTAATCTTTGACGTTTGCACCGCATTGCTACTGCGCTTCAATCTTTTATGGTAATTGAATTTTCGTGACACGGTTCGTCACCTATCTATTTTCTATCCTACTGCTCTTGAACAATAACTCGACGCCGCGTCGCATCGTCGACTTCAAAGCTTTGTTTGCTAGTTTAAAAATACAAACCAGCCCAGTCGCGACTTGTCTAGTCCGACAAGCTCTTCGCTATCACACTACATCGCGACCTCTTTTTTCTGCTTCATCTATTCTCCGTCTCACACATATAAAAATATCGCGCAATGGCTCCCCGGTCTAAAAAAGCATCGGTCGGCGCTTCTCTAACCGAGTCCTCGGCCTCAGGCAATGGGGTGATCCCGCATCCGCTGCCGCCGTCCGTAGAGGAAGCATACCGACGAAAATGCCGCTATCTTCGGCACCGCACCAACGAAATCGAAGAGGTCAATGATAGCGGTCGCTTGCGCCTTGCTCGTCTTAAACGCCAGGTCGAGAAGCTGCGTCTGGAGCGGGCTTTTCTGTTGGAGCAGATGGCCAAGAGAACGAGCACAAATGTTGAGGACTCAGATGGAAGCCCCAGTCCACCGCCGACAGTACGTCTACATTTCTCTCCTCAAGTTTTGGTGCGCAGTCTTTTTAGACATTTCCACGGCCCTTTCTCTGTCCTTGTCTCTAGCTTTCTAACAATGCCATTCCCCTGCATTGGCCCAGCTATCACTGCTTCATCTAGTTTGTTAAACTATGCGTGCTGACATCTTAATTTCCTCTCTCTTTGTTTATAGCCTAAAGAAAAGCCCCTGCGCCTTAAGCGCGGCCACCGCAAGCCCTCTATTGCCGATGAAGGCACTGGGGCCACAGTAAACGGCACTGCACCCGCATCTCCAACAGCCGATAACAAGGCAAACGGCACCAAACCTGACGCTGAAACCGATGCCGACCTAGGATCTATTCCTGCCAATGCTTTCGAGGTGTACTGCTCGTCCATGAGACAAAACCTCACCGCTGATAACATCGACAAGCCTGATTTCAATATTGAAGATGAGCTAGAGCGTGGTTGGAAGGACTTACCTCACGAGCTGCGCGAGGATTACCAGGAGAAGTACGAGCTTCTTCTCAAGGAGGCCGAGAAGAACCAGGGGCAGAAGAAGAATAAGGCCACTGGATCTGGCACAAATGTCGCCGCCAGAGGGAAACAAGGCAAGCCGGCGTCAATAAACGGCAAGGCTACCGAAGGCGACAAGGGCAAGGAAGATGAAAATGCCGATCCTGAGGATGATGAAGATGCGAAGAAATCCGATATCAAGGCTGACGCAGATGTGGATGATATTGATGCAGATACCGAGTCCAAGAGCGAGGCTAAGGTATCCGAGGCCGAGGCCGAGGTTGAGGCTGAGGTTGATGTTGCAGAAGATGAGGATGAGGACGTCGAGATGGCTGACGGCCCGGATACGCGCCCTACATCGCCCAAGAACGATTGAGAACGGAGTTTTCCCGAAAGTGTCCTGGACGAAGGTCTGGGGGAGGGGGGGAGGGGGGGAGGAGGAAGATGAATTTTCTTTTTATTTATTCAGTTTGTGTTTTCCTCTTTTTTTTGTTTTTTGTTTTCTTGTCTCCAAACGCCGGCCCTTTATTTGCTTCCGTGGCCGTGCTTCTTCTAGACCTATTGAGATGTCTGTTTGGTATGTTTTATGTGAAGGGATTGTTTAATGTGTTTTTCTTTTCTTTCGTTCTTGTCAATGTAAGAATTTAAATTTTAAGGATTGAATTCTATGATGTTGTATGTGGGTATGTAAAAAAGAGAAAAGGAGAAAAACGACGAGTGCATGACAGAGCTAGGATCATGATATTAAGAAGTAAAAAAGTAAACCGGAAGAGCAAGGCACGGGCAAGACACAGGTGTATAGACCGTGCCGCTAGATACTTATTCTGGAGACACATATAAATCAACAATGATGTTGATCGTAGCCACAACCACCTCCATGGCAACCAGGATGATGACTACGACATGACGGCTAGTTAGTACGTGTGACAAGATGGCGGTCTTTAGACTAACAAGGGGACACATACCAATCCACTCCAGCATTTCGCCGTGGCCATGGGACAGTTGTTCCTTGAGAACTGCTAGCAGGTCCGCAATCACATCCAACCTGTCGGTGAGGACGTTTAAGCGTTGGTCCAGCTCAAGGTACTCGCGAACGGCCTGGTACACTGGCTCAAGATGAGGCTCTGTCCAAAACAGCTCGGGCGTGTCAAGCACAGAGCCGGTTAGGTGAATACCAATGCGCAGATTGAATAGGTCGGCAATGGCCATGTTTATTTGTTTCCTCGATAGGTCGATCTTGCCGGTTAGGGCGATTTGAGAGGGAATATCTTTGCATTCTTCAATTGCAAGGCCGACAAGGTCTTCGAAAAGTGACGTCTAGAGGGGGTTAGCTTCATCGCGATCCTCGGAGACTTGGTACGTACTTGAACACTTTGCGCTAGCGCGTGCGAGATGGCGAGTTTGATCATGTAGTTTTGACGATCGCGGAGTGTAATGAAGTCGTTGTATATGCGCGCTTGGTACTCATTGGTGTAGTAGAAATTAAATAGTTCTAGTTGTATGGCGTCTTTGCTGCGTGGATCAATCTCGAACTTGGCTATTTCCTTCAGGAAGCGCTTTTCGTCAATCTCTGACATGCCCCATATGACAACAACGCCATACTCGAAGACAAAGACTTCGGGCGTGTGCACTTTAGTGTCGAGCGTTGGCGTGTCGTCAATGGCCAAGTCATCACAGTCTTCGGGGTTAAGATTTAGTAGGTCGGTACGATTGTAGTTGCCGTCCATATCGCTGCCTGTGCTGTGCCGACGCTCGTATGCCTGTACCGGGTCATCAGAATGTTGTATATAGTGGTCATTGGCAGGACCGTGGCCATGAGCGGTTGTTGAGGAGTAGGAGACCTCGTCTATCAGATGTGTGTATGAATAGGGGGAATATATACACTCGTCGAAGAACTTGGGGTTGCCGCCTCGCTTTTTCTTGCCCTTGAGGAAACGCAGGATAGCCTCCATATTGAAGTGCTCGGCCGTACTGTAGGCTGTCACACGGGGCAGTCTATTGCGATCGGCCTTGCCAAGTCGCGCTGCATCACGACGGGCTGTTGGGTCTTTGATGCGAGTGTACTGTGAGTAGACGTCTCTGCCGCTCTCATAGTCCTGGTCACTATCGTCAACTTCGGGATTGGGCAAGATCTTGAGTTTTTGCGCGTTCTTGGTTGTGCGTTGTGGACCAATCTTGGGAACGGGGGCATTTGGTGGTACAAGAGCTGAGGAGGCCGGCGAAGTGCCTGATGGTGTACTGCTATTGCGGCGACGGAGTTTGCTGTTGAGATTGAGCGCCGCCATGACAGGCGCACCGCCGAGACTGTGTGGTGATTGTAAGGAGGGGCGTGGGCGCTGACGGCGATGTTCCAAAGCCTCGACTTCAAAGGTGCGTGTGACGGGGTTGGGGTCGAAGCTGACGGTGCGGGTTTGTTTGCTGGAATGATGGGGGGCGACGTTGGCTTCGGGGGTTGCCAGAGATGATGAGGATGATGGTGGAGGATCCTGGGACGAAGGCGGACTTTGGAGGGAGTGTAGTAGAGGACTACGCTCACTGGCCGATGATGGGTCGGTGCTCATATTGGAAGAGGCTGTGAAGCAGGTGGTCGGGTCGAGAGGCGTGGGTTGAGAAGTCGAGAGAGATGTAACCCTGGGGGGGGGGGGGGCAGTGTATGGGAGGACAAGGTTAGGGACTATACTGTGAGCGTTATGGATATTTATGCGATAGAAACAATTATTGAGACGACCGACAAGAATAAATCCTGCAGATTGATTTTGAGGGTACTAAAACAAAGGCAAGGAAGCAAAAACCAGTACGAAGAATCACGAAAGAAAAGAAAGACGTGTGCAAAATCTTGTCGTTTACGATAAAACTTTTATTTCATCTGAGGGAAAAAAAGAAAGAAAATAACGAGAATTAAAAAGTTTCATGATAAAATTTATAAACTCATATGGCAGGGAGTCCTAGCCTTTTTACTGGCCTCTTGGGAGTCCAGCTATAAATACCTGTGTCTCCACCCTAGCAGTTTCCGTCAATTAACCTGTTGCTGCACAGAATCAACATTCCCCTGCTGCTTTAGGAAGTTGCTCGGCTAAGTTGCACAATACTAATAGTAATAGGGCTCTGCCGACAAATGCCACTCTATGCTCTGTAATAACTAATTACGTCAGTAGGGGTTCTTTCTTGTTCTTTCCTTATACGTCTCATTGAGCCTAAAATCAACACCGTAGAAATATGGGGAATCTTTTTATTCTCCCGAGTAGCCTGATATCTGGTTTATCATACTGCACGCTGCAACCCGCGGCTCATCGGGCATATCCGAGCGAATTGCAACTATGCGGGGAAGGCACTATTTCACTATGGAGGGGGGAGGGGAGGCTGGTATGTTGGACGACCCGAGCCTGGAAAATGTCATCTTAATCGTGAATGCCTGGGATGGGTGCAGTGTGGGTCAGCAATGTCTAGTTATTTTCATTGCTAAGCCCTTGGCAGATAAATAAACTTCGCGAAGTTGCAGCTAACCAGATATCGACGACGCTTGGCCTGATACAAGCGAAAGGTTGGAATTGCGATGCACCTCGAACTGATCTATGGGTAGATCTGGCTTGTCCAGACCTTTCCAGCGTGAATATCCCCAAGTAGCGCATTTTGGATTATCTGAAGTCGTTTCCACCCGACTTGATTCTCCATAGGCTGATGTTGAAATAGGTCTCTGGGTCGGAAGATGCACAGCTCTGCGGGGTGATCCTTGCTGATACCTTAGCTATATGCCGATCCATCACTTTGCAAGAGCTACGTACCATCGCTATGGCACAAGCAAGGGGAATGCAGAAAAAGCCACTGTCTTGGTGGCTTTTGTTTTTGACTCGCCGTGATGACAGTGGCTCCTTTGTACAGCAGTCAGCAAAGGGCTACCTCTTGAATGTAATGTTTGGCGAAAGAGTTTCTGATGGTTTTGGAAACTCAGATGAGACAGTTATCACATGACCACAAGTTCTTGTTTATCGAACCTTGGAGTGGTGTTTAGAAGCCTTGAGACATCTCATCAAGTTTGACCTCCCAAGCTTGACCTATCAGCCAATATCGAATGCTCCTGCGGTCTTTGGGCCGATCAACACTACGACCCGGCGCTAGGTGTAGCAATCAGCAGAAATAAAGGGATACTGGCTTCCTTTCAAGATGTCCCCTGGTGCATAAAAGTCCATAACCTTCTACATAGCATTGTGAGTTTTGAAGGACTGAGATAAACGTGTAGCCCAGTAATGCCCCCAAATATCAAGCATAGATTAGCATCAGGGTCCTGCAGTATGATAGTCCAAATCCGGAGTGCATTATCCATAGCGCGTTGCGCTCCTCGTTGCTCTCTGGCTGAGCAGTTAGAAGCTCCCTGCTTTTCTGTGTTTTCTAGAGTCTTGAACCTTCTAGGACAATAGCGGTACACGGTCTGAGTGCTGAGTTGAGAAGTGCTTTTCGTCGTGTTTGGCGGTAGTATTTAGACCCACTGGCTAGTATGGAAAGTGGTAAGCTTGATTGAGGCTTTGAAGCCAGATTTATCTACTTATACATGCAATGCTACTGAGGGGTCTGGAGCTTTGTCTACTCCTATGCATCATTTATACATAGTATAGGTATAGCATATATTTCCACCCAGTGACTGGTATGCTTATCATGCATGGCTGCTTAGAAAACCTGAAACTACTCGTGAGTCTTTAGCGTAGGATAGTTCGTAAGCCAGTGCGTCAAATAGAATATTCTGTTGAGAAGACTGTGTGATTATACGGGAACAGTGGCAAGTCTAGTTAGTGCTACCTACGACGTAGCGGCTGACTAATGCCACGATGTATATCCATACAAGTAACAAGTCGCTATGCCAAGATAGGAGGCGATGTTCAAGCACAGGTCACTGAGCTGTTGTATCGACCTGCTTTCCTCATACTAGCTAGCATGGTCATGTTCCTAGGACAATAACAGGGAGACCGAAGTTCCAGATTAACCCAGGTTTTATTTATGTGGTAAATCTAAAACTGAAGAATACTCGGCTGTTTATCCAAGCTTATTTGTCATTTGAGCCGACTGATATCATCAAATGATGCCTTATATTGTGCAAGAAGGTACATAAGTCCCTGAGATGTTTTGCACAATGTATGCAACTGTATAAATAACGGTGTGATGTCCAAGTGTATGATACGATAGTATGTGGGGGTGGGGCACAGTACGCGGTGCCATGGTATAGAAAGCTGCCGATCATGTGGGGTCCCGAAACAAAGCATATCACGGATGAGCAAATACAAGTATGATCAGTCGCCCTGACAATCATTTCTGCATTGCCCATGAGCATTTGAATATGTAGAAAAGCTTTCAAAAATAGAGCTGCGTGCTAAATCAAGAAAATGGATCTTGAATTCTCACTTCAGAGCTTCAAGCCCAATGAGTCCAGCAAAGAATCGCCAAGGAAGCAAGTAGGCCCTTCTACTGAGGGCTCGATTATCATATGACGTCTTGGATCAGGAGTATTCATGAGAATAGCTAGTCATGGTGGTTTGTCCTGTTGTTGGTACCACCTTTCTTCTGGTACCGAGATCAGGAACAGGTTTAAGGCTGGGCTCACAGCTGACAGCTGTCCGCCAGCTGCCATGGTTTCACAGAGCCGGAATTTTTTTTTCAGACGTCACTGCTTTGGCAGCCCACCTTGGAAAACTCCCATCGAACCCTAGGCCTATTAATTACCTGTATAGCACCCAATACAGACAAACATGCTTTCAGCACTTTTACAGCCAGTGTGCCCGAGGTGCACTCTGCCTATAGCCATATCTACTCGTCTATCGGCTGCTGCCTTCCTACCCAGTGTCAGTTCTACTGCCGTTCTCGCGAGCTCTACCCGCGGCTATGTCTTCGGTCGCCGGACTGTCCCCTCGCGCATGGTCCTGTCCAAGACCGTTGATCGCCCACCCATGAAGGCTGGCAAAATGAACAAGCGCATGGTCGAGGGCCCCTTTGGCAGTATGAACCAGACTGTTGCTAGGCTGCCGTCCAAAGCCGCTCGCGTAGAGAGACAACGGCGTCAGGATGATGAGCATCATGACCGGAAGCAACGCGACTATTTCCGCCGGGATGACCGCAAGGCCCTCAAAATGCAACAGTCGTTAGCTACCATGCCGTACAGCCGGCGCAATGACATCAAGGATAGAATGGTAAGGTTTGAGTCCTTCGACCAATTCGACCTGCTACCTCAGGTTCGCTCGGCTATTTTCTCAGATGCGTTACGTGGTCTGGTTGACATCAAGCCCACGCCGGCCCAGAGACTTGCTATTCCGGCTATACTGTCTCAGAGCAAGGCTAAGACTCGAAGAGAGTACTTGATTGCTGCGGAGACCGGATCGGGCAAGACGCTTGCTTACCTGGTTCCTGCTATCAATGCGCTCAAGATCGCCGAAAGCGAAGACCCCGAAATTGCAGACTACAAGGAGCGGCAGCGCGTCGCCGCAGACAGTGTCAAGGATAACAAATCGGCGGCTCCTTTTGACGAGCCACATCCCACCATGGCCCGGCCCAAGGCCGTCGTGCTTGTTCCCACGGCAGAGCTTGTCGATCAGGTTGGCAATGTAGCCAAGACCCTTGCCCACGAGGCCAAGTTTAAAACAGAAAAGCTCTCGTCAAATCTAAGCCCCCTTGTCATCCACAGGAATTTATACTCCCCCCGCGGAGTCGACCTCATCGTTACCACTCCGCATCTACTCGCGTCCATCGTTAAATCAGACCCCAATGTACTTGCCCGCGTCACTGACCTCATCATCGACGAGGCGGATTCTTTGTTTGACCGGTCATTTACACCCGTCACCACTACTATTCTAGAAAAGTCGCTTCCTTCAGTTAAACGCCTAGTCGTCTGCTCGGCTACCATTCCTAAGCGCCTGGATAAGTACCTCAGCGAACATTATCCCGATATGATCCGAATCACTACACCCAATCTGCACGCCATTCCTCGCCGCGTACAGCTAGGTGTTATCGACGTTTCCCGTGATCCCTACCGAAACAACAAGGACCTTGCCTGTGCCGACGCCATCTATAGCATTGGCCGAGATGCCATGCGGAATCAAGACACCGGAGGCTCTGGTTCCAAGGACGGCGCGCTTGAAGTACGACGCATCATGGTATTTGTAAATGAGCGTGAAAAGACAGAAGAATTAGCTGAATATCTCAAGTCCAAGGGAATCAAAGCCGTGGCACTGAATCGTGATACGACCGAACAGCGCTATCAGGCTGAGACTCTAAACGAATTCACCACCTCTAAACCCATTCGGATACCGGAAAACCCGGCTGGCATCAAGGCCGGAAAGTCTTTACCCAATGTGAAGGTCATAGTAGCCACTGATCTCATGTCTCGCGGCATTGACACGGTTGCCGTGCGTCACGTCATCCTTTACGACGTGCCACATACTACCATTGACTTTGTCCATCGCCTAGGCCGTGCTGGTCGCATGGGTCGCCGTGGCCGTGGTATCGTTCTTGTCGGCAACGACGACCGTAAAGATGTAGTGGCGGAGGTGAAGAACAGTATGTTTATGGGCCAAGCTCTCATTTGATTGCTTACTTGTATTTGTATCTTTGTGTATGCTTGGAATAGCGGGCCGGACACTTGTACGATATTTGGGGGGTTTTACTTTTTTTTTTTCATGGTGCCGCGGATTTGTCTAGAAAGGAACTGCATGGTTTAAGGTTCTGCATTTCCATGCTTGAGCGCTTGAACAACTTTTAATAGGACAATTGAATGTTGGTTGCATCATCATCACGATTGATAAGATAACAAACAATACATTACATGAGAAAGTGGGGCTGGCGGCAAAAGTACAGGAACGCGTATGAAGCGTCTGAGACGCGCCACGTCAAGATAGCTTTACGCGTTTCTACCAAAACAGGACAGGCTGCCAAGTCTCAAGGCTGGGCCAGGTCAGGCCTAGTCAGCTCAAGCTTCTATTTTTTTTTTTTCATGTGGCGGATTTTTCCTTTGGGTTCTCCTTGCTTTGCTACCTATATCTTATTTATTACATAACACCACTTCACTGTTTAAGTGCATTATGGCCTGCTAAAGCTCCTCAGCCAATTGGTATTTGCTCGACTCGGCGTCTCCTTCACTACTAAGATCTTCTTCTACATGTTGTTCCACTCTTGCCGTCACATTCTCTCTTGCTCCCTCTCTTTCACCTTATACATACAAATATACACACAGCATGCCTCGGCCGACTCGAACACGCCGCATGCGCGGTGCCCCGAGTACTGAAGCTCCGCACCCCACCCGAAAATCTCCCGTCACCGTTGAGAAAGCCGCTGCTTCATCCGGTGTGTCATCGCGCCTGGGAAGCATCACTAGTGATATCTATGGTGCCACTCCACCTCCCGTAGTTGATCCTAAACCCATTGAAGCACAAGATGCCGAGCCAGAACCAGCGACCACAGAAACTAAGACTCAGAGATCTACCCGTAGTAGTGTAGGCAATACAAATTTACAACTAGAAGTGCAACAAAGGTCAGAACCTCGTCGGCAATCTCGGGCTGGCACAAGGTCAGCAGCACAACAAAATGAGCCTTCATCTGTACGCCGCGGTCGTACCTCACGGCGTGATACATCAGGCGTAGATCTCAACGACAAAGTTTTCGACGATCTGGACTCGGATCTAGGCGACCTCGATGTAGATCTAGATATTGACGACACAGAACTCGATTCTGAGCAAGCAACTGTTTCTGCAAATACGTCAACAATAAGCGTCAGCCAGTTCAAGCGGCGTGGGCGCTCGCGCAAGCCAAGCTTTGCCGGCAGTACGTCTGGCCTTATACGGCCGAGCAGTCGGGGTGCTGGTAACTCGTCGACAATCGCATCTACGTTCAATATCGGCTTATTCCGTCGGCGGGCGCGCGAACCAAGTATTCTTGGCGCAAATCGACGGCGAGCCAATTCTGTAGCCACAGACAATTCAGATGTTGGCACAGATGTTGGCACCGATATGGAATGCGACAATGGCGATCCAGCAGCGGATGACGATGCAGAGGACATGGCCGACTTTAAGCCAGATGCGATATCGACGCCCCTAAATAAACGCCGAAGCACGCGTCATCAGTCACCTATTGTTCTTGCCTCGGAAACTAGGCCGTCTACCGTTCCGCAAAAACGCAAGAGCTCAGGATCACACCTGGGCGGTGTACAAGCCGAAAAGGCCCCGCGTCTTGAGGTTGAGCTTGAAGTTGGACCAGAGGACGAACCCCAGGAAAGCATCGAAAGGGAAACAACACCTCCCCTTGACGGCCAGGAAGAATCTGACGTCGAGGTCGAAGTTCCAGCCTCCGCCCCTCTCCCAGAGGCAAGTCCAGAGATTGAGGTTCCTGCTTCCCACCCGCCCCCAACCATAGCTGAGTCGTCAGCCCCAATACAAGCTACCACAGAGTCTTCAGCCCCCGTCGCACCAATGGAAGTTGATGCCAATGACGATTCCCTGAGCGATCTTACCTCTGATGAAGACTCATTGCCCTCGCCTCTTGCTCGTAAAACTACAGCGGCTCGACCCACCACTCCAGTCTACAATGAAACAGACATGGCGCCACCTATGAGTAGTAGCTCAGATACCGGCTCCCCTGTAGCCTGGCCCTCCATTCGCGATGTTGCCCGTCGTCGTCGTGTCGCCGCCCCTACAACTCCAATCCGAGCACGTGAAGGATTTCAGGGCCATGTGGACAGCGGCGGTTCATCCCCATTATCCTCACCGCCGTCTCTCACTCATTCACCAAACTATGTGCCTACGCGCCAGGCCAAGGGCAAATCCCGCCCTAGACACAAACCCCTGCCACCCAAGGTTCTGACCGCTGAGCTCCAGACACTTCTTCCCCAACGCCGTACGCGCACGCAGCACACTAATGTGCACGAACCAGAGCCAAATAGCGACGAGGATGAGCTGTCTCGTCCGGCTCGGCGCAAGGGCACTGGCCGACCGCCTAGCAGAAGCAATGCTGCATCTTCCGGCCCTATGCAAACTACCCCTGCCCCAGCTGCACCCGTGACTACATTAGCCCAGCGGAAACGCATGCAATTCGAGCCGTCACGGCGCATCAGCCGGACATACGGCATCAGAAATGCGCACACCTCAGTGCCGCACGGCGATGGTGAAGCAGATGTTTTAAGCATACCAGACGGAGAAGCGCCTGCAGAACACGAGGTAGAAAATGCGGAACGTAGCACGTTCCAGCCACTGCCAGACGATACGTTTACACAGGACGATGCGACCAGCTCGGGTTCTACGTCAAACGGCAAGTCGTCGGAGTTGAAGCAAGCAGTAAAAAAGTTCAAAGAAGTGGATCGGTGGGAGATGGAGTTTGAAGAGGTTACAGAGCCCGAGTCACCACCAAATGCACGGTAGTTTTCAGGGGTTCTTACTAGTGGGGGCCCGGTGCTTTATATTCTACGTCCAATGCTCCTTCTCCGCAATCGTTAGTGTTGTCTAGAGTGCGATGAATACTAAGATTTGAGAGTAGCAAAACCCTTGTGTCATTCCAGGAGCTCTTCGGAGTTTGTTTATTGTGCCTGTATACAGCTTCATATGGTTAATCGATACGCATAGTTTACGCTAAAAATGAGGAAGAAAAGAAATCCAAGAAAAACGCCGTTGCCCAATGTACCCAAACCCAACGCTTGTTACTATTGCTGTCATCGACCTTTGCGATCTTCACCCCTTATTTTATGTTGTTACACTCTATCTCTTTGATCACAACTCACACTTTATTTCTTGAGGTTTACCTCGTCAAGTTTACCGTCGATCGGCTTCATCAATGAGGCGATAATGTTGGAGTCACGCAGAGATACAGTGATCTCGTCCGGCAGCCGTCCGGACATCAGCAATGACTACGTCACCATGTCAGAAATATGTGTCTAAAGCCCGGCTGTGCGGGTATTGGAGGCTGCTTACCTGCTTAACTGAGGCAAAGGGCGACTCATTGACCGTGTACTCTCGGATAACCTTGTCTGTTTCAAAGTCTACGTAGACCCGTGTGTCACGGATACGCACCAGAACGTTGTCTAAACGCATGAACAGTCTAGCCAGAAGAAGCATGCGCTTCTCATGCACTCGCACCTTGACGCTGTAGAGCGAAATGCCATTGTCGTCCAACTCGCTTTCATACAGTACCACATCCTCGAAGAACAATATCGGGTCTCTGCGCTTCAGCAGCTCCAGAGGAATCAGGGTCTTGCCCTCCTGCATCATAGCAGCAGACTTGGCATCCAACGTCCCGCTATACGGCGTGGTGTACGACCAATCGTAAGGCTTGACGACCTCATGCACATGGGAATTGTTTGTCTCACGTGACGATGACCAGTCGCGCGCATACGACACCTGCAGCATATTCTTAGCTGTCTTTTCAACGCCATCCAAAGCATCGAAGGCGTTGAACTCGATGCTCCATCCCGATGGCACGTGCTCAATGGCCACCATATTATCGCCAAAGATCATCTCGGGCACAGGTATCCCCAGCTTGGCTTCCATTTCGCTGATAGGCCCGGCCTTGGATATGGGCAGTTTACGTGTGGAGATGCGAAAGTTGCCCTGTGTATGAGTGGTGGTCGATGCAGAGCCTCGGCCTGGTGTTGGGAACTTGGTATCCACGGGGTTTGAAAGGGTAGTCATGATCGCGGAGGCGGCGGGCGGAAGTTTAGTCGGCTTGAACAGAGATAGCAGCAGTAGGCTTTGCGTTTATCGTGTATATTCTGTGTGTGTATGTATGTATAGAGTAGGAGATCCGAGATAAAGACAACGTGCAGACTGTACAATTACAAGTATGGTTCGGTTGGCTTGCTTCTGCAAGATTAGGTTGAGCAAGGTGGGGCACTTTAGCTTAAGGTGGGGTGATCTCACCGATGTTCACCGAGGGCCGGTATTATAAAGCGCGCTGACAGGTAAAAGCAAGCATGCGATACAGTTCGACGAATATCAGGTGGGATTTCGGGGTAATTGATGTGAGACAGATCTTCAACTGCATCGAGTGCACCAAGGCATTTCTACTTCGACAGCTACGTACTGGGTTTAACCCTAGTATATTTTTGTCACAGTCCTTGCTGCCGTTGCTAGGCCAACATCACAGGTCAGAAACCTACGCATTATCCCTGCTTAGAAAAGCCAGGGGGTCCCAGGATTTCTTCTTTGTTTTGTCGTGTTTGTTCATCACATTTTGCCTGTGCTTGTTAGCTTTCAGCTTTATAGGCTTAGAATCCAGCAATTAACTGCAAATCCCATTTTTTTCCATCAATGTTTACGATTCTGTTCCTCAAATTTCACATGATAGTCTTTATCCAACTATTTGTTGCCGTCACGAGCTAGAAGTAATTGCTGTTTTTGTTCCCACCTTTCTGCCGCTGCTTCCGCTATCGATTCACCACCTCCTCTGTCGCTGAACCTTTACCGCCTTTAGATCTGGCTTCAGTTATCTTCCCCTCTCAAACAAAAAAAAGCGTTTAGTACGACCCAACAACCTTCCCATCGCCTCTGTCTCTCTATTCCAAATTCGTCTTGGCCATGACTACTCGCACGCTGGAAACGCGTTTCGAGCGCATGTCGGTGCATGACGAGAATGCCGACAGTTATAGCAAGGGCAAGGTGAGTAGTGAGATAAGAACCCACTGAGAATAGACCCCCCGCTACCAGCCCATCATATTTGTGGCTAAGCGACATCTGCAAAGAAAAAAAACAACAACACTAAATTCAAGAAAAGCCCGCATAAAACTGACTCTCCTGCTTTGCCTTCGGTTCGCTGCTAGACCATGGCCTCGCAAGCTAAAGCTACACGACCAACACTTGTAAAGGTTGCACTCCAATCACAGACCACCAACTCGCACCAAAACTCACAATGGAAACCTTCGGCCTCCACCGCCTCTATGGCCAACTCACCGCTACGAAAGACTACTGCATCTACAGCCGGTGCCTCTGCTAAAGCCGCCGAGAGAGAAAGAGAACGAGATAGAGATCGAGACCGCGAACGGGATCGGTTACGAGAAAGCGATCGAGACCGCCAGGATGTCGCTGAAGCTGAACGTCGCTCTCTGACCATGGTCGAGCAACCAACTGTCCCGAAGCAGTTCCATCTGGGCATGTTCGAGATTGGTCGACCACTAGGGAAGGGAAAATTCGGTCGTGTCTATCTTGCCCGCGAGCGCACCAGCGGCTTCATCTGCGCTCTCAAGGTGTTGCACAAGGCTGAACTCCAGGTCGGCTGCGGCGTCGAGAAACAAGTTCGCCGTGAGATTGAAATTCAGAGTAATCTACGCCACCCCAACATCCTCAAGCTCTACGGCCACTTTCATGACAGCAAACGGGTGTTTCTCATTCTAGAATTCGCTGGCAAGGGCGAGCTCTACAAACACCTCCGCAAAGAGCGGAGGTTTCCCGAATGGAAGGCTGCACATTATGTCTCGCAAATGGCCTCAGCCCTGTCCTATCTACACCGAAAGCATGTCATTCACCGCGATATCAAGCCCGAAAATATTCTTATGGGCATCCACGGCGAAATCAAGATTTCTGACTTTGGTTGGAGCGTCCATGCCCCTAACAGCCGCAGACGGACAATGTGTGGCACACTCGACTATCTGCCACCAGAGATGATTAAGCCAGGAAGCGCGGACAATTCATACAACGAAAAGATCGACCTGTGGGGCTTGGGCGTCCTGACTTATGAGTTCCTAGTGGGCGAGGCGCCGTTTGAAGATACACAAATCATGACCCATAGACGAATTCTAAAATGTGACATGACGGTTCCGTCATGGGTCAGTCCAGAGGCTAAAGACCTCATTAAAAAGGTGAGAGTTTGCCCAGAAACCGATTGTCCGAGTTAGTTGCTAACAGAACATGCAGCTACTGGTCTTGGATCCCGAGCGTCGTCTACCATTAGACCAGGTCCAAGTGCATCCTTGGATCATCAAGCATTGTGTCAAGGGTGAGCGAGCCGCTATGCGCGAAGCTTCTCGATGATGACATCTGTGTGGGATGACCAAATTGGACCAGGTCATGTGGAATCAATTCAAACAGCCCTACCACTTACGAAGTAAAGGTATATAAATTACCCGTGGAGGATGACATTCTCAGGCCCACCGCGCCCTTCGCCTTTGTCATGCATCCCATATACATAAAATTCCACATATGCTAGTTCATGAGCACTAGCGTGCCGCCTCGAGTCATCTCTGTCCTACGTACGATTCATTATTTTCATCACGCGGCATCTGGCCCATATATGAACCAACTGGCCTGATGCACGAAGAGTAACAGTCTTCAATTTTCTCAGTTCTATCGTTCGCTGAATCGTTTACAGTTTGCTTGTTTGCTACATAGTCACATCCCTTGCCTTGAATATCAAGAATTTTCCGTAAAATGAATAAGATCTTTGCTCATATGCTGCTTATGCTGTTATGTAACCTAGACTACAAAAAAAGGGAACAATTGGGTGTATGAGGAACGACACATGAATACAATACACGGCCCCAAGCGGAGCCCAAGAAAAAAACTGTCGTCTTTGGGACCAAGAGCCATCGCTTATCTATAAACCTCGTCAAACGGGCGGGTATCTGAAAAGCAGGAGTCCCAGACCTCGTTGACTACCTTGGAGGCCTGTGCTTTATCCTTGCACTTGGCTCTGGCCATGACAGACTGTATTGCTCGATCGCGCACGCAGTTCTGAAACTGTGCTGACAGACTCCAGTTGCCTCGGGTGAAAAACTCTCTCGTCCATCTACACTCGCCGCTTAGCATGGAAGCGCGAATCTAAAACCAGTCGACTCTTTGTTAGCCTGTATCCGGTGTTCCGTCAGCACAGCGGAGAAACCTACCTCTGTACAAGCTGCGTGGCGCAAGTTGTACTCTGCATCCATTTTCCACCGCAGGTGATCCCATGCATGAACCATCTCGTGTGCCAGCGTGTCTTCCATGTGCTTTTTATTGCGCACCTCATTTGCGCAAATGAGAATGCCATGGTCTGGACTAAACCCACCGCCAATTCGATGCACGCTGCCATCGTCAGTCATGCGGGTCGGGCAACGCCGGCAGATGATATTGCGCTCATCTAGCTCGCCGTGCAGCATGCCAATCTTCTGCTGCATGAAGCGCACTATCGGCGAAAACTTGAACATCCAGTCACGATACTCCTCGCATCGCGCACAGTCACGTGCCTCGTTAGCGATGTAACGGCTTTCGCGGTAGTGTATAATGCCCTCAGGTGTCATCCGCCCCGTGCATGCCCGAAATAAATTCTCGTACCAGGCTAGAGTCGGGTCAAACCCGGTGCGCTTAGGATCATTGGTGAGAGTCTTTGGAACACTAGTGCTGCTGGGGGGGGTTAAGGAAGACGAGGAGTCTGACATGGCTGTGATGAATAAGGAGGAGGCAAGCAAATGGATATAACCATAGACCTTTTAAAAAGAATATAATAATAAAAAACAGGTAATATTAAGCAGCATCATTGGTTTCATGATCATTGTGGAGCCTTTCGTACTTGAAGTTGCTGGCTTAGGTTGCACCAAAAATCTAGGCATAAATAAAGTGGAGACTCAATAGGGTTAGGTCCATTATCAGGGTTATAATATGAGACCAAGGCACACCTTTCAACATAACTTTACTTGATGAAAGCCCTATTATCGACCATCTTTCAACACGAACTACCGATTTCCGCAAGATGAGTGAAGACACAAGTGCACGATCACTCGCAGACCTGCAGCAGTTTGCCAAAGACTATGCCTCCAAGGAAGTCGACCTCTACGATGTTCTCAAAATCGATACCACGACCAACGACAAAGACGTGCACCGTGCCTGGCGTCGGCAAAACCTCAAGTACCACCCGGACAAGACCCGCGAAAAATTCGATCCCGTGATATACGAGCTTGTTGGGCGTGCCAAAGACATTCTAACCGAGCCTGCCGCACGTAAAGCCTATGACGATGCCCGCGATGCGCTCTCCAAACGCCGTGCCGAACGAGATGCTCTCAACCAGAGTCGACGCAAGCTGATTGACGAGCTGGAGGCAGCTGAAAATGCTGCAAAGCTCAAGCGTGATTCCGACGAGGCGAAACGTGTCGAGCTGGAACGCGAACGCATGCGCATGCAGGCCGAGGCTGAGGAGCACGAACTCGCCGAACGCCAGGCTGAACGGGCCGAGCGCGATCAACGCAAAAAGGACATCGACTCGCTAGAAGAGCAAGAGGTTGCACTGCTGCGTAAGCTGCAGGAAAAGAAGGAGCGACGAGCGGCCAAGAAGAGTGCTGTTACGTCGGAGGCTGCTAGTGCGGAGGCATCTGGGTCGGATGCGAAGCTGGCTGATGCCAAAGTCAAGGCCAAGAAAAAGAGCAAGAAGCCTAGCTCATATTTCTTTACGCGGGATCCAACGCTTAGCTACGAAGAAAAAGTCACGGGGGTGTTGAGCAAAATGCGCGAGGCACAGAGGCTGCGCGATGCGGCGGCAGTATAGAGTCGAGATATGGATTTGTGGCGTTGCATTGCTGCATGACATCCGCCGTCAAAGAACCATTCCATGCATCGTTGATTTATTGGTAGGGGCTATCAGGGTCTCGGCCATTCTATCTACCTGTCAAGTTCAACACCCGTACGGCATTTTTTCCCATTATGGCCCCTTGCGCCCCCAGGCTCGCCGCATAGGTTACTGCCTCAGCATTCAGACTGACGCTTTCCCACTCGCCCTGGGGATCCATCTTTAGAGGAGGAAAAAAAGGATGATCAGTGCCAAACATGAGCCGATCAGGGCCACTGGCATCAATAGCAGCTTTTAGTCCCACGGGGGAGTAAACCACCGCATCTAGATATATCTGCTCCCTCAATACCGTCCATAACGACCGCCGATCTGGGCCGGTCTTGTTGGTAGCAACAAGATGTCCGTCGTGCGCAATGCAGCTTTCGATTCGTCCTGCCAAAAATGGCAGCGTGCCGCCGCTATGGGCCAGAATCATCTGTAGGTCAGGTACAGCATCGAACACACCAGCAAGGAACATCCGCGTTACCGCAATCGTAGTTTCCATCGGGAAACCCATGGCCAGCGGGAGTACATGTCCATACTCAGCACTAGCCCTAGGGCCCCATACCTCGTTTGGTAGGCCGTAATGCGGGTGTAGAAACACGGGCATCTTGTTTTGGGCTAGCTGCGAAAAAACAGGCAGTATTTTGGGATCGTCCAGGCCAGAGCCAAGACCTGAAGTGCCCAGGATAACGCCCCGACAGTAGTCTAACGTCTTCAGCTCAGTTACAGCTTTCAGCAACTGGTCGATGGGCGCCGTCAGAGGCAACGCTGCGAAGAAATACAGGCGACCAGGATGCGCCGCACACATTTGGCTAAACTCAACATTGATAGCACGAGTCTGAGGTGCTGCATTTTCTGGGTTCAGAAAGTCGCACCACGGGTTTGCAAGGGAAATGACGCTAATGTCAATCTTGTGTGTGTCCATGAAGTGTAGTTTCTGTTCCAAAGATGCATAGTGTGATGTTAAGGGTCGACCAGGCAGCCCAATGGCAGCGTCCTTGCCGGCCTTTTCCAAGTTTTCGATTTCAGCCTCGAGGAGAATCAGACGAGGTTCATTAGCACCAGGAAACGAACGCACAATGGGGATAGTGGTGCGTTTTTCCAGCATGGAAAGGTATGAGGGAGGGTACATGTGAGTGTGGATGTCCACAACGGGCGAGGTGGATGTAGCCATTGTTTCCTGTAGCCAATATTGCAGCAGTCACTGAAGCTGGAGCTGAAATTGAAGCTGGGCCGAGGCTAAACGAGGGGCTGGTGGGACTCGATTTGGAACTTGGCTTGACAACATACCAAGACAGGAATAAAGATTGATAGAGGGTGGGCGAGGCCAAGGGCTTAAAGCTAGAGTTGTGATACCTGAAAATAGTAGTTAGAAATAATAAAATGACATATAGTAAACACGTGGTTGCCCTTGCTCAGCCTGTTTGGGCACCTACCCTTTGAAGTGTGATCTTCTTTCCTTCGTAACAGCTTAGTACCCCGCCTTCCAACACTGGGTTCCACGATTAGGAAGTTTCCTGTCCATTGTATCTATTGTGATGAAAACTCACCAATAAGAATGTAGGGAATAGATAAGCCATGGGTGGGTTCTACAAGAGCTGGCCAGGATTGGCTGCAGCTCCCCCAATGTAGAGCAACTTGGCGGGCCTCATAAAAGACAGGAACGTCATTTGTTCCTTCTCAAACCGCGGTATAGCTGATACCCAAAGTAACCGAAGTACTTTTACTATTGATAAGCCTAACTGCAACAATGGACCTGCCTCATAAATAGGAGCCGCAGAGCTTTTTAAGCTGATCTGTTTTGGCAACTTCTCTGACTATTCCTCTATTTCTTTTTATATTCCCCGCTTATTCAATCTCAATTGCCGGCTTCTATCCGTGCCAAAAGTTCCTCCTTGTTCGAGACTCTATCACTATGGCCCAAAACGCTGTTAGCGAGGATGGCCTTGTCATCCCGGTTGGAACATCCCGCTCTAGCTCCTTCTTTGCGCATCTAACTAACGTCTTAAGCTTATCGATTTCTCTGGCTTCCTTAACGGCTCCGAGGCCGATCGCAAGGAGACAGCCAAAGCCATTCTCGCGGGCTTCCAAACTGCTGGTTTCATATATTTGAAAAATGTCACTATCTCGGCTGAGTCTAGAGCTACGGCTTTTTCCATGTCGTCTCGCTTCTTCGCCCTTCCCGAAGAGGACAAGCTAGCTCTCAGTTGGACAACCGCCGCAGCTAATCGTGGCTACTCGGCGAGAGGCCGTGAGAAGAATACGTTGCTGACGGACAAGTCCGAGATCGATACCCTGCGTAACTCTACTCCTGACATCAAGGAAAGCCTGGAAATCGGTCGTGAGGGTGAAGAAGGTCACCCAAACCGCTGGCCCAATGAGCAGGGAACAGGGCTAGAAGGCTTCAGAGACAAGATGACAAGCTTTTTTAGCGAGTGCAAACAGCTACACATTGAAATCATGCGCGCTATCGGCATCGGCATGGGTCTAGACGACGAATTCTTTGATCCATATGTGGACAAGGGAGACAACACTCTGCGTCTGCTTCATTACCCGCCCGTCAAGGCCGATGCCTTCAAGACAGCCGTGCGAGCAGGCTACCACAGCGATTACGGATCCATCACGATGTAAGTCTACCCTAACCTAAGCCAAGCTCAAAAGCAGCACGTTGCACGTTATAACAAGAGGAAATTGCTAATAATGCTAATGCATCCGCTCTACGTCTGCAGCTTGTTCCAGGACGACAGAGGTGGCCTGCAGGTTTTCAGCCCTAATGGCCAGTTCGTCGACGCTGTACCTATTGAGGGCACTGTAGTCATTAACGCCGGTGATTTTCTGGCTCGTTGGAGCAACGACACTATCAAGAGCACCATACATCGTGTCGTTGAGCCGCCCGTCAAAAGCGCCGAGTACCCTGCTCGCTATTCCATTGCGTAAGTCTTCTAGCCACAGGGAAGAAAAGAAAAGAACGCATAAGACACAAAAGAACACAAGGCTGACTCTGCTACCACACAGCTACTTCTGCAGCCCCAACTTCGACTGTGACGTCGAGGCTCTTCCAGGCACGTATGCGACAGAGTCTGAGAAGAAGTACAGCGTTCTCAACAGCGGAAAGTACATAACCCAGCGCCTTGCCGATACCTATTAGCAGTGCCATATAGGGTTATCTATTTACATTAGGGTTAATAAATGTCTCATCAACAAGCACAACAGTGTAGTAACAAGCTTACTTTGTAATTAACCAGTAACATGCACACAACAATAGAGAACAAGATGAAGAAAAAGACCCTTTTGCTTTGCTTTATTCACGGATTCAAGGTAGCTCCTTCGTCCACCAAACCCCCCGGCCGTAGCTTTGCTCGCTAACAGGTAATCACTATTTGTGCGCCATTAGGGGGACGAGAGCACCTTTGGCGAGGACTACAGATTCACTAAGGTGCTACGAGACATTGTAGCAGCCGAGCTACCGGATGTCAACATCGAAATCCTAGTTTACCCCCGATATGAGACACGTGGAAACCTCGGCGAGTGTGTAGGCCGGTTTCGCGACTGGTGAGTTTGCATCTGTTCCACTTGTATGTATGTGTATGTTCACTGTACGGTTGTTATATTGACATGGCCTCATTTACTCAGGCTTCAAGAAAAAGTGATTGACCTAGAAGTCGATGCTGGCACTCAGTCGCCTACTATCGATCCCTCGGTCCATACCATCCTCGTCGGCCATTCTATGGGCGGGATTGTAGCTGCTGAGACCGTCATCGCACTAACGTCAGACATACCCATCCTTCCTACTTCCAGCTCCGATTCAAACGTGGCTGACAGTAATTCCGATGCTACTGGCTGCACAACTGGAGCTACCGATGCCAATGTCCCATTCTCCAATGGTCTCATGTTCCCCTACGTGCAAGGCGTTCTTGCCTTCGATACGCCGTTTCTTGGGCTGTCGCCCGGGATTATCGCCCATGGAGCCGAAGAGAAATACATGACTGCCTCATCCGTTGCCGGTCAGCTAAGCGACTTCTGGTCGCGCAATGCGCCTGCCGCTGCAGGTGCCACAAGTGCAAGTAATGTCGCCTCAGGCCAATCTGCGAGTGCCGCGGCTACTGCTGCCGCGGCTACTGCGGCTGCTGCTACCACCGGCTCATCGCGTTGGGGTACTTGGGGCAAGCTGGCTATTGCAGCCGGGGGTGCCGCGGTAGTTGCAGCTGGTGCTGGGGCGGCTTGGTATAACCGTGACAACATCTCGTCAGGCATCGGATGGGTCGGCTCTCATTTAGAATTTGTCGGCGTGCTGGGGAAGCCTGAGGAGCTACGCAAGCGTGTGGCGTACATGGTACGTCTGCAGAAGGAACAAGAGACGGGATTCGTCAACATGTATACGCTACTAGGCAACGGTGTAGCCAAGGCGAACTATGCGTCGCTGTTGTATAGCAAAGACCGCACTTTCTGTGTGCTCCCTACGGGCAATGCGCCCGGCGGGACGTGGAGAGCAGTCAGGAACAATAAGGCCGGTGACGAGATCACAGCTCATATAAGTAAGTTTGTATGCAACAATGGGGTATCTTGGTGTGTTGTTTGGGCCGTGAACGGGACGGGGTATCAGGGAAATCTCGTGGAGGCACAGAAGCTAACTCTTAAACTACAGACATGTTTGAGTCCAGCAAAAACTCAGGATATGATGATTTGGTGGTGGCGGCTAGTGATTATATTGCGGCCATGGTCAAAACAACAGACTGGTACAAGTCAGCTGGGCAAAAAGCAATAAAAGACACCCCCGAATCATTGATATAGGGGCAGAGGACGTCCTTTTTCTTTCACAAAATTACTACTGATAGAAAGAGATGGCATTATTTTGAATGCGTGCATGTAAGCACATAGTGCCTGAGATAAATAAAGTACAAGGGGCCGCAGAGATTTCGGCCATCTAGCCACGAATAATTAACATCAAAATCGACACCAGTATTCGTGTATTCGTAGTAGTCAGTAGTAGGGCGCCCTATTCGTTCTTGGTATTGGCCTGTGCCAGACGAGCAAGCACCTTCTTGCGCTGCGACATCATGTGGGTGTAGAGGATGTATGAGCCTACGAGATTGAAGATGCCATAGTCAGTAAACAGCTAGACAAAGATGCTAGCGCAGAAATGCACTTAGACACATGCAGATAAAAAGGGAAAGCAAACTAACCAGGGACATAAATAGCCAGAATCGCGTAGTATACAGCCGGCGGCACAGGCCCCATAGCACGTGCTGGCACAATAGCATCCTTGATCATAGAGCACTCGCTGAGAATGCCAATAGGGTAGAGCACGTAGAAAGTGCTGTAACGCAGCCAGACGACAAAGGACGGCTCGGAGCCGAGCAGCGACATGACAAAATATCCGTAGCGAATGACCTCAGTAGCACTCCAGGCCAGCAGCATGGTAGAGTAGGGCAGGTTACGAGCCAGGAAAGGGTACAGGTCAACGACTCCCCAGACGAGGAGGATGCGCGAGGCCACCTGCATAAGGGTAGTCAGAGGTGAAGTGCGGACGATACCTGCAGAGAGACAGCTCGTTAGTGTGTGGCCAGTTAGTGAATCAAGAAGAGGTACGTACCCGTCATTGCATGCACAACTTCCATCAGTGCCAGAGTCTGTGTCCATTTTGTCCATTCGCCAGCAGCCGAATAAACAAATACCGGACCGCGCATTCCCAGGACTCCAATAACACGGCCCAACACAGTCATCCAAGCAACCAGCGATGCCAAGTTATATGCGACCAAATACGTCGTCTTGAGTGGGCCATTCTTCCGCACAGAGCGGCTGGCAGAAGTGGCGGATCGGGCCATTGTAGGAAGGACTGAGTTTTTGGGCTGTTGATTCGTCTGGCTGGTCCGGCAAAGAGGGATCAAGATCTAGATGAACAAATTTCTATCGGCGAGGTTCTTCCAAGGCGGGATAAGG
>MKGM01000080.1:0-20493 GCA_002018265.1 Ceratocystis harringtonii | reverse complement strand
GGGGGGGGACCTTGAGGAAGAGATAGATAAGAATGGTAAATATTTTTTTTCTTGATCCAGTAAAGGAAAGAGTAGCTTCTCACGTGACAAATTGCAAAGATCGGCAGGTAGTAAACAAAAAGGAAACCACGATGGTGAGTGCCACTTTTGATACTAGGCTTGAAAAAACCACGAAGCAAAATAGCAGAATGAAAAGAAGAGAAGTTGAAGAAATAAAATTTAATTAAATAAAATAAAATAAAATTAAAAATTAAAAATTAAAGCTTCTTGCCATTCTACTTGAGCTCCCAGAGAAGCTCAGCTGTATGTAGCCTGTGATTGGCCAGTGCTTACCAGCATAGCTTAGTGTCAGTACATATTACCATCGTTCATGCCATGGCTTCACTTGGCAGATTCCGCAGATCACCTATAGCTGTACCACAATATACTAATTGGACGGCAATAGCTAAACTGCTAATGTACTAAAATTACACAAAATACACAGAGCCCTAACAGCTCTAGTGGTGCCTCATGACACCGTTGACCACTACTCATCTCTCTTCATCCTCAATTTCCTCATCCTCAATTTCCTCGTTCTTATCACTTCCCAACTGTTTGTCCAATGCAATTCTCATCCACTGAGGCACAAACGGTTTCACGCGCAATGTATGTTCAATCTTGCCGTCAGCCGAAAGAGTCTCCATCATCGCGCTCCCGTCTTCGTCCATCGGCTCTTCGGCAATGCCCTCGGGATCAGGGACACAAGACTCGATAGGTACTTCGTTCTTGGGTTGGAACTTCACTTCGAATTGAGCAAACGGGTTGTATACCTCCAGAGCATCCGGCCCTTGTCCGGGAATTGTGAGTCCTGCCATAGAGTCGATTCTACACAGTGCCAAGCCAATGTTTCCTACGCCACTGACCCACCTGCCTGACGACCGGATTCTCCGCTTGCCGGAACGGAAAATACCCGTATCTTGTGGGATGTTGGCCGCCAGGTTGCCATCGCTGTTGTACTCAAGACACTTTGGCACCGTCTCCTCTTCGGTGTACACTACACACGGCAACAGCCGCTTGCGCACTACCCCGCGGTGTCTGGTGCGGATCGTCAACTCCTGGCCGACATAGCAGCCCTTGCTGAAGCTGATTCCGTTTAGAATGTCCATATTCATCTCCATCGGTAACGCAGTTGTCTTCATAATCTCGCCCTGGCCCTCGGCAATTCCGTGTAGATACCGCCGTAAACGATACGCCTCCGGCGGGACGTTCTTGATTCCCAATATGGCAGCAGGCGACTTGTAGCTATTGGGAGTTAAAATGCGCGATCCTAGCTGCACCAGGCGCGCATCAGCCACAGCAATTGCGGGGCCGCCGTAGTACCTCTGTAGCACATTCCGGTCGAAGGCCGTCTTGCCCTTCCCCTTCCATGCCATCCATAGTCCCACCTCGCCCTGGTCCAACAGTCGTATGTTGAACTTTGCCCGCAACTTGTACTTCTTGATGATTCTCTCCAAGCCCTGTGCTTCGCTTGCATCCACCTCAATTAGAAACGACGCCTCAGGCCCGTCCTTGCCGATGCCCAGGACGTCTGCATAAATGAACACGTCGTTGATCACACGGCCACGTGCAGTCAGGAACCCTGCATATTGCACCGGAGGATGCGGCTCATCGTCCTTAACTTCGGCAGTTACCACGCCATTGAGGAACTTAGCCGCGTCTGGACCCGAAACGGAAATCAGGCGTCTTTCTGGCAGGGCAGAGACGCCGGAAAGAAACGGCTCAAGGGGGGGGGTTGGTGCTGCATTGCTAACGGCACGTCTCTGTGAAAATGACCGGCCAAGACACGCGGTGCACACTGAGGCAGTCCGGCTCCGGAACTGAGCAGTCAAAATGCAGCGTGAGAGGTTCATGGCGATTCTAAGCTCTAGTGACGCACAAATTTGCACACAAAAAAGCTCTATTGGTATCGATGATCAAGCTCAAAAAAAGCGGGAAGGTTGGCGATTCAGCTTGCCCACTGATTGAAGGTCCTAATATGAGAGAGTTCGTCAAAGTTAGCCATAAAAGGCTTCCAAAGACTTCGGTACAAGTGGGAGCAATGTCAAGAAGAATAAAACGTTAACCTTGCTTCGTCGTGATTAGCAATATTAGTGAAGATAAATGATGTGCTATTTAGCCGATTTTTTCCCATCAACCCTAGCTGTACGAGCTATATCAAAGACTCAGCCTTCTCCAACATTACATCTTGCGTCGATTCCAGCAGACCATAAATAAACAAATGGAATCAAGTCAAGTCCAACATATCATTGCATCTACCCCTATAAGCCTAAGGCCTCGTATGCTGCTTACAAAGGACGCTATGCATTTTTCGCCGGACAATACTAATATGCAACGCCCCTTCATTTTATCGAGGAAGCTTACAAACCGCCTAGTCTATCCAAATTTTGCGTGGGTAATATGAACATAACTAAGTCGAGCTGTAGTCATTTATGTCAGATACGCTTGATTTCTGCGGAGTCCTATACCCTCTAACCCTAGTTCTGGACAGCAGGTCACAGAGAGGAACCAGCCACCCACGACCAACATCTCAGACACCGTAGGCTTCTCTGACATTTAATGTCTAGATATCTTCATGCTTGTCCCTATAAGCCTGGAGCTTCTTACATCGCCTGTGAGAGACAACTCGTGTTTCTCGCCAAGCAGTGCTAGACTAGGCAGAACCCCCGTCCTGTGTGGCCGCTGCCCTAACCCATGTGTCTATCACGAAAGGTTACAAACTACCCAACCCGAATTAACGGTTTAACGGTGCAGAAATGTACGGGCTTGTCCGAGCTCTGCACAAGCAATATAAGGTTGGCTCATACTAAATCATCCAAGCTATCCCAGCCAAGAGGAAACCAAGCTATGAGCTCTTGTATTACATACGCTTGGTTTATGGGGGGAGTTCCGCCCAAAGGTGCCTTTCATAGCAAGTTTACTTTACACAAGCCACATGCTTTTAGACTTGGCTTGGGGGAAGCTTTCGTAGATTCCCGTTTCATGCATCTAATAGGTACGTATAGTGTATATGTCTTATAAATCATAACACAGACACAGACTCACACGCTGTCTGTATCTCTAGAAAATGGCGGCGGCGGGGGGATAAGACAAAAAAGAAAGGCAGATGTGGACAAAGAAACCGCCATGACAAGCAAATACTGAGATTTTAGATGTCTATAAAGAGGAAGAACTTTCCCAGTGTTAGCTACCTCTGCTCTCCTCGATTATAGTTCATACATCCTCACACTTTTTAGCAGATTTTCACCAACGCCATTTGATATATACCCTTCACTTTGCTTCCACTCGTCATGTCCACTAAGAACGCCTTCATCACCGGTGGTAGCGGCTACATTGGCTCTGAAGTTGTCAAAAAGGCCATTGCCCATGGCTGGGCCGTGCGTGGCCTCTCCCGCAGCGAATCCAGCGATGCGAAGCTAACTGCACTTGGTGCCACCCCCGTTCGTGGTGAATTATCCTCTCTTGACGTTCTAGCATCTGAAGCCGCCAAGGCCGATTACTTCATCAACGTGGCGCATGACCTTGACCTGCGCAAGCCAAGCACCGATTACAAAGAGGCCTCGAACACGGACCGCATCGTAATTGACGCTGTGATCGGCGCGATGCGGCCTGGTTCGGTGTTTGTGCAGACTACCGGTGTGCTGGTTTCCGCGCAGCCAGCCGACGGAAGTGAGGTCGACGAGACAGCCCCGTACGCAGACACTGTGTTTGGCCTACGCGGCCAGAACGAAGCATATGCGCTTAACAAGGGCGCAGAGCATGGCGTGGTGGTCAATGTCGTGCGCCCGGCAGCCTTTGTGTACGGAGAGCAAGCCAGCGGTGTGGCCATGATGATGACTTCGGCAGCGCAGAGGAAAACAGCGTCGTATGTCGATGAGGGCTCGGCCCTGGTCAGCTCGGTGCATGTGCGTGATTGCGCCGAAGTGTACATGCTGGCAGCCGAGAAGCGAACATCGGGCATTTACCACGCAGTATCCGACAATAATGTGTCGTTTAAGCAGATTTCGGAGGCGATCGGTGAGGTGCTCAAGGTGCCAGTAGTGAGCATTCCCAAGGCAACTATGGAAAACATGATCACCCCTATGATGGTCATATTCCTGACGTCGCCGAGCCGGGCTTCTGGACGTAAGGCTAGAGAGCAGCTCGGATGGAAGCCAGAGGAGAAGCCGATCCTTGAAGACATTACCAAAGGATCATACACTAAGCTTGCGGCCTCCCTCCAAGCTCAGGCCTAATGGCTAGAGATGCTCTAATTGAACCATGTATATAGAGTTTTCTGTAGATATCATGGTTACCACGTATAAATTTCCTAGGTCCACTTGTCTGTCTGTGATTTACCTTCCGTACTGTACAATTACTCCACAGTTATTAACAGTGGGTCTTGGAAAATACGCACTTTCTAGACCAGGGAAGATCCACCCCGCCCTGACTTGCCGCCCAACTCCGCACCACCATCATTGTGGGGCTTTTGTACTTTGAGACAGACTTCAAACCATGTTTCTTTGACCCAAAACGGGATACATAAGACTATCAATCGGTTTCGACAGGGTTTGGAAAACATGAGGAAGCAATCATGGGCGATGTGCATGCGAAACTATAGACGTGTTGGAAGCGTAGGTAGGTTGTGATACATGTTTGGACGAGATTGTTTACGTGCTATGAGACAGCAAATCCGGCTGGCGGAGTTGCAGGTGCACATCATTCAACCAGGAGCGGATATTTATCGATAAGGTATCACTTTGTGATTAGTAAGCGAGAGACGAGACCTACTTTCCCTAAAACCAGCAGAAGCTCGTGAGACCTATCAACCACGTATATATAATAGGGCAAATGGGTACATAGCACAAGATAGGACTGCTCACTCTCCGTCGCACCACCAGATATATATCCTGTAGGGAGTATGTGTACACGAAGAACCAGAGCACAGTCGGGCCATTTTTGTAGCATGAAGGCAAGTCACCAGACAACCAAGCTGACACTGCTACAAGACAAATAAAGACACCAAAAGTTTGTACCCTTTGACATGTTTTCTTTTCTTTTAAGCTTTGTCTAGGACCAAGGCGGATGGTCGGGCAGGCAGACAAAGAGAAACAAAAATCAGCCTAAAAACCGGGAAACTCGGATCACATGGGAAACAACCCCTTCCTCCCTCTTTCCAGGTGACCCGAGGGGGGTGCGGTATCCGTGGGCTGGTGGTATGTCCGCTTTTATGTATTTTCGTCCTCTTCTGCCTTGAAGTCGGGGACCCGAGAAACTCCGTGCCGTCTAGTGTTTTTTTAGAGTGTGATTTGCGACTTGTGGCTTGTTTACTGGTAGTGCAAGATCCTCTTCTGATCCCCCCTTCCCCAGACCAGGCCATTCTAGTGGCTCTTCCAAGCTTTTCTTTCCCCTCTGGCCAAAGATTTGAATTGGTCCCCATGTCAATGTTTTCATATCAGCCCCATGTGATGCCTCATACCGACAGACATACATAATCTCGGTGTGTCTCAGACTGTATGTTGTCATAGGGTGGCTCACCGCTTCGGATGTCTTAAGACGTTTGATAGGCCTTTATGTGCGCCTCTATGTATGTATGTATCTATGTGCCGATATGCGTTGTTGTTTCTCTTTTTGCAGACGTGATTTTTACAGCAGATAAACAAAGAGGCCGGAGCAAGGACACTGAGTGGGGAAAACAGCTTGCACAGGACAAGACGATCTAGCTCTGACCACCTATTGTTGTTTCAAGCTCGAGCAACTCGATGTCTGGTCTAGACTGAGGAGCGGGCCCAAATTCCGGCCCATGCAGACCACTTGGTTGATATTGTCTTTCACCTCGCTTACGGGCCTTTCTCTGCTAATCCCGACATGAAGACTTCCTTGATTGCAGTTTTAGCCGCGCCTTGACTGACCCGAGAAGAGGCAGGCTAGAAAGATCATTACTTCATGTGTGCTTTGCGCAAGCTAAGGCCGCTTAGTCGAGTTTGCGTACTTGCCCATATGTATGGGTTTAGACCGAGCCCGAGGCAGGAGGATTAGGGATGGGCTCTTGGAGGGATTCGAGATTACAAATGGACCAGTCTAGCCCTGAGCTTGGCGGATTTACTCGTGCGTGTTGATGTTTCGTTTTGCCAGAGTTGTGCGCAATGTATGTGTCAGCGAGAGATATTAGAAAAGAAAAAGAGAAAAAGGTCAGATCAACAACAATGGTAGAAACAAAGAAGGAGTGTTGATACATTCCCAGCTCAGCTCGGCTGAAAGTGCATGGGAGCAAGGAGATGTAAAACTTGCAGTCAACCGGCCAGCTAGTTGTATAGAATCTGGCCGGGGATATTGGACTTCAACTAAGCCAGGGAGTGGGCGATTTGGGGGGGGGGGGGCGTGCAAGTAGCCATGAGGCGGGGCTGGCAGCCTTTTAAAAGCCCGGTAGACGTCTTAGCGAAGAACGAGACAGAAACGGTGTATTCCCAGGGTGAGTCAGGGAAAACCTGCGGATATGAAAATTACAAGACTATAGCCAAGGAGAACACTGGGAAGAAGAAAAATAAAAAAATAAAAAGGGAAAGAACAACGACAATGATCCTCTTTGCACTCAACAAAGAGCAGAGAGCCATCAGAGTAGAGTCTAGCTATGTCACGCTCTCAATAGCAATCAGGTAGACGCTGCCCTTTTTTTCTTTCTGAGGGAGGGGAGGACGATAATCCATAAGGTGTAGAGCAGCTGCTTGCCAACTATCAAGCAAGGGATGTCAATGACGCCCTACTGTTCTATTGCACTTGGGAGAATGGGGGCTATCCAGCCAATCCTTTAGGCAATGTATGACAGATAAGGCAAGGTATTGGCCCACTTGCTACCCCTTCAATGACAGCTCTACCCATTACTAGGCTTGCCTGGCTAGCCAACGTTTTTGGTTGTTGGCAGAATGGGGGCGCTTTTCCCGGAGAGAAGCCAGCACCGAGTAGCCCGGGATGGTCTTGGGGGGGGGCACGGGAGGTTAGGCCTTTCTTCATTAGCTTGATCATTCTGTGGCCCTGTTTTTCTCGGGCTAGATAAGGAGAGGCTTCAGGGGAAAGGGGGCAGTCTAAGCAATCTGGACAAGAGCTGTCTAGGGATCCTCGTGCATCTTCTCAACGTTTTTTCACGCCAAGTATGCTTGCTGCTGAAAGCGTAGCCGCAGATCGGGCAGCCAGTCAGGCCAATATCATGGAGTTGTTGATTTATACACACGTCACATATCTGTAGGAAGGCTTTTGCAGATATGATGATAGCCAAGTACATAGCACCCATATCAGCTCAGACACTACTTGCAAGTATCTGCCAATGCACAACGGGAAAACAGAGGTAAGAGTAAAGCCAGGTCGGTGCCTTTGTTTTAGGCCCGTATGCCTAGCCCTCCATCGGCTTTTTGAAAGCAGTCCTGTCCCATGTCTTTGTAAGACTTTTAGTAGCCCAAGGAGCCTAGAACTAGCGCATGGCAGTTCTAAATAGCTATGCTAAAGCTTAATGTAGTAGGAGCTAAAAGGAGGCAATATCACAGAGCTGCATCTCGGTCAAAAGGGTAGGAGAGGGAAAGTGTGTAGAAGCTTATACTGCACATAGCTGCAATCGGATAGAAGCGCTCAGCCAAGGCATCGGAGGAGACAGTTGACTTTGTTATCACAAGACTTGCAAGGCCCAAGTTCTGCCGGGAACAGTCTGGGATTGCAAGTTTTGGCTGAAGACAAGCATATGGCAGCTCACGTTCTTGCTCTTGTACATTCAATCAAGCAAAAATAAAGCCCCCCAGAAGCCCGAGTACAATATTTCGTACTCATATTTTCTAGCTGCAAATTGTGAGCAGTCTCGATTACTTGCGAACCACACGGGAAACCATTGCAAGACCAACACTACCATAGTTAATGCCATCTGCTGTATTTCCAAATCATGCAACTAACACAAGCCACTAGACGGGCGGGGCCCGCTGTTTGGTCCGCCGGTCGTTCGTTTAGGTGTTGGTTGGATTTGATCGAGTTCGTTTTGAGGCAGGCTGATTGGAATCAAGGTTAGGTTTGAACTACAAAAACTTACCCCCGCTAGGTTTTGTCCTAAAAAGGCAGTTTTACAGCACATGAAGAAGTGGGGAAATATAGGTGGAGCAGTGCCTTGCTAAGCTTTTTAGCAGAATTCTCTGAGAGGTCACATGAACATCCAAATACAATGAATGCTGCATGTGTGGCCGCAAGGAGGAAGAAAAGAGAATGGGGAGGGATTAGGGATTGTTTACAGAAGGACGGGTAAGTAGGGGAGCGGAAAGCCAGAGGAAGCCACCGGAGACAGTAGGAGAAGCTGAACTAGACTGAAAACCGGGGGGGTGGGGGAGGAGGGTGTACAAAGTGAAGGAAAGCACAAAAGTTGACTTGAAGCTTGGCGAGGATCGTGAGATTTGTAAGAGAAATGGAGAGTTGACCAGGAGTAGAAAAAGGTGGGCTGTGTATTTTTTCTTACAGCAGGGAAGATTTTTTCTTCCCTTTGGTTGCCTACAAAAAGCCCAAGGCAGGAAAAAAGGGGAAGGAAAAAGCAAATTGAGGCCCATGAGGGACAAAGAGCAGGGCCGGTCATCTCCTGCAAGACGAGAGAGACATGGAGATGGAGGGCGGGCGAGGCCTGGATCTGGATCTGGATAGATGCCAGAGGAGCAGAGAATGGGAACCCAGAAAGACGAAAAGCAAAAGTAAGACAAGGCTATTGTAAGCAAAAATGGGGGATAAGAACTCAACAAAATGGAAAAGCAAGTAAGGCGTTGATGATAAATGGTGAAAAAAAGAAAAAATCAAACCAGACTTAGGCTCCTAGAAGTAGTAGTAATAACAGACCTGCTATAGCCGGGCGGTACGTACAGCGCAGCGTGGATAAAGCGGTGAAAGAAAAGTAATGGAAAAAAAAGCAATAAACAATAAATTCAGACACAAAAAGTTTCTTGGCAGCCCCAAGTATCATCAATCAAACTCCGATACAAACATCACGCAGCGCGCAACACGCAACGCGCAACACACAACACGGGGCAGCGCACACAGCACGACAACCATGTCGTTGACAATCATCGGTTTTAAGACGGCAGTGGGAATCTCGCTGGAAAGCCGAGCCCGAGCTCGCCAAGCCCGAACAAAGCCAAGCCGAGCCCGATCACACACTACACTACAGGGGATTACATAATCAGACACATACATGCACAATGAATAGCATCAAGGATGGAACTGTTGCAATACAAGACGAGGCTCGTCTTTTCCTATTGTATTTTCTCGGTATGTTTTTTTGCGGTAAAGCAAAAATAAGACGAAATAAATACAAAAATAAAACCATAGTGACTCGACCAAGCCCTTGCCCAGTGGTATGTTACTGGGAGAGTGGGAGAATAAAAATAAATGACTCGAACAAAGCGAGCTATGCAAATGATATCCCAAAATCCGACAAGTCCTCCCAAAGCAAGAAAAAGCAAAGAAAATAGGTGTCCCAGGGTTCGTGATACAGAATTGCCTACTCGGCAAGCAAAAACGGGACCCGGTACTGTAATGTGAATAGAATAACAGCTCTCTTCTAGTTGAGCAGAAGAAAGCAATGAAACGCCTTTGTCCAGATGCAAATGTTGGTTGAAACGGGGATAAAAAAATAGACAACAGAAATGAAAAAGAAAAATAACAATAGTGCAGATATGCACTCAGTCCTAGGATCCCGTAGCCTGGTCTCCAAAGATACAAAAACAAGTCATAAGACGTCAAGTGCACAAATAATGCACTGAATAGTGTATAACAAGCAGCAGCGAAGCAGGCAGATGTATGCAAGAGCAGAGAGTAAAAGTGAAGTGAAGAGAGGAGATGGAAAAAACGAAAAGAAAAAGAGCTGGGAGCAGCAAAGTTCTGTATGCTAATGTCTAGTACACAGACACATTGCTCACCAGTCTTGACGGGCTCCGCGGCGGCACCGTCAGGAATAGAGATTCCTTGCCGCTGCTTTTGCTGCTAGAACGATAGATATCAATTATGGCGGTGGGAGGCGATGGAGGCATGTCAGCCTCGTCGTCCGAGGAGTCGTCAAGTTCGCAGTCTAGGGCCAGCTCGGGCGGAGATCCGGAAGCACTGCCGCTGTGCGAAGGTGTGCGAACCAGGCCCAGCTGCGACAGGTCCTCGTCGTCGTCGTCGTCAAACTCGGAATCGGATTCAGAGTCGGATTCAACAGCAGAAATGGTTACGACCGACGGCGGGAAGGGTCCAGCGGTGGCGTTCTTGGGCATACGGTGGAGTGAAGAAGAGGTTTCGGGAATGTGGTCGGCAAAATCTTCGTCGTCACTCTCCTCCTCGTCCTCAGTGGAGGACACATCCCAGTCGTCCGAAGATGAATCAGAGTCAGAGTCGCCTTGGCTGGCGTACTGGTCGGCCCACTGGATGTGGCGGGCCTGTGAGGGTGAAGTGGATGTAGTGGAAGCTGGTTTGTTGCTCGGCTCCGGCGAGTTGTGGTACCAGGTCTCCTGCTCGCGCTCAGCCTCGGCAAGCTCCAGCATCAGAGTATCCAAAAGGTTGGCGTGGCCAACGAGCACGCGGAGGTTGTGGTCGGAGCGAGAGGCTTCGGCTCCAAGCTTTGAACGGGCACGGTGAGCCAAGTAGTATGTTTGAGTCATGGACATAGTAGAACGGTTGACAGACACGGGGGATACTGAAGACACAGAGGAGATTGATGAAGCAGGAGATGTGAAGTCGGCGGATGAAGACGACGCCAGAGGGCTAGAGCGAATTGGTTTGGATGATGAAGAGATCATTGTGGAGAAGAGATTGAGGGAAGAGGCAGAGGGAGACGGGTTATATATATATATATATTATAAGGACTCGCAAAATTTGGTTGGTATGGGTGTTTTTATTACGGCTAAAGAGCACTGGCCGTTAATTGAGTGACAGGGCTGATATAGGCAGCAGTGCGCAGTGGAGGGAAGCAACGGCAGAACAAGGAAATAGGCAAGAAGTCAGTTCAGTCAAGCAGATAATAAGAGGCCGGATGAGAATCGCGATGCACCAGTTGAGGCCAGAATCAGGAAGGTCCGAAGATAGCGGAAGGAAATGAAGCGAGGTGAAGATGTAAAACAGGAAGCCAGAACGAGAAAGGGAGCGGGGGCCGGCGATACTTTTGTAGTTTCGTGGATGTTCGTTTCTTGCTAGGAAGACAAGTTCCATCCGAAGCGTCTATAAATTCGCAGTATTTTTAAGCTTTTTGTGTAAATTTGTAAAATTTATCGATGGGCAGCGCCAGAGGCTTTGTCATCGCCTTCTTTTTTTCTCCGCTTAATTCCACCAGCACACCCCCCTTCCTCGTGTCTGGCTGGCCGGGCCCCACAATAAGTGCAGGAAAGGAAAAAAGAAAAAAAAAAAAAAAAACTCTGCCTCAATAAATGGCTGGCCTAGCTCTTAGTGTATTTGCTCTATTGATGGGCTCGGTTACAGCGAGAAAGACGTAGGACAAAAGGTAGACCTATAGGCCAGTACGGGCGATGGGGCGTGTATGCAGTATGTCGGCGGCACGGAGCTTTCAAAGCCCCTTAGTTATCCTTTGCAGGCCCAGTCCAAAAAGTACTGGACGGCCAGTTAAGCGAGGCCAAAAGAAGGCGTGTATGTAGTACTTTTACGCTGCGAGCCTCGACCCTTTTGTCTCTGTTTTGTGGGCTCTATAGCTGCTTCTGGCCTGGGCCTTTGTTTCTGGGCCTTCTTGATGGCTCATCGTGAATCTGAAATCTGACCTAGCAGGGGGGAAGAGGTTTCGTCCTTGGCTCTCTATTCCGTTACCCGTTTGAAGTACCTGCCTAGTATCTCCTGCTGCATAAATGGCAGTGCAGAGTACTTGGTGGGTACTTTCAATCGGGTTTGAAATCAAAGTTGTGCTGTAGTCACCACGATGATATAGTTTGACGTGCTGTGCTCGCTTTAGGTAATCGGCGAGGAAAGACAAGAAGTATTACCAATTGCCCACGATGACGGAATGAATGGATCGAAATGAGCTGCAAGATAACACAAGACAAGACAAGTGAGAATTCAATTGGTGCAACGCTCGTCGTCTTTACCTAATAACTGCAGAGTATTACTTTTCTCAGTTGTTTTGTTTTTTCTTTTTCTTTTTTGCTAGACTTCTGCCTGGGGCGCTCTTGTTTCTCCTGTATGTTCCCCTATTACTACTACGACTGTCATTGTCTCTCTAGGCAGGCAGAAACAAAGGAAGACAAGGGAAGACTAGGCTGGCCTTGATGCATTATACAAAAAAGAAAAAACTTTGGCTTCTGCCTGATCCAGCTTGCACTAGAAGCAAAGTTAATGTCCCGCTATCTTTGGCCTGCTGCCTTGCCTGGCTAATTCACCTCGGCATTTAGACCAATATTAATCTGAAAAAGACGTTTGAATCTCCTTTCTGTTAGCTGGTGCCGGCTTTTAACACCAAGCCGAGCCGATGGCATGTCCTTGTTGTGCCACCTTGGGTAAGCCTTTTTCTTTTTACAGGCTCCAGGTTTGTCACCGATAGGTAATAGCACATAACGGTCGTGGTTAGCTACTCAAAGCAAAGCCGAGCTAGGCGGCCTGTGAAATCTAGAACTGCGCTTCCTGCTATTCCGCCAGCTGGAAAGAACGGCCTTCTTGTAGCCGCTTTGTTATCACTATAAGCATGAGTCAAGCAAAGGGCTGCACTAGCAACAAGCTGGCTTTTAGCCTTGAACGCAACTAACCCTCAAGCCTTACCTTACGTCACTTACTTTTCCGCCTCTTCATGACTCGAGCCAAGCTCCCTTGGGTCTCACCTTTTTTCTTGCTGATGCTCCAGGTTACCTTCGATCCTCTATTTTGCAGATTACCCGTAAGCTTTCCTTTGTTGCTTGGCCTGCACTATGAATCCAGCAACAAAGAAGCTGGCCGTTTGCAGACAATTTTCACTGCTAAGCACCTAGGAAGCCCATGTGGGCCTGGTGTCGAGTCTCTGCCACTAGGTCCACTGTAGACTACTGTTTTACTGTTTTCCAGGGCCTTGTGCTTCAACCGCATGACCTATAACTCCGGCTTTCCCACTGAAAACTTCAGATGACAAGGTGAAAGCCAAGAAACATGTATGCATCAATAGAAGGACGTTGAACATGAGACTTGGGTCTTTCTAGCATCTTCTTTGACAGCACGGACTAAACAAATCCGACCTCAGTATGTTTTCCGACTCTGGACTCCATCACAGGCCTCGGAATTACAAATGCCCATTTTTGGCTTACGCATGAACTCCGACGCCCTGTGCGATTTCTAAGCCAGAACTGCCTAGTCATACAGTAAATTTGACTAAAAACGCAGGAATTACAGGCGTCTTTCTAGTGCTTGTTGCCACGGAATAAAACGAAGCAAGGCAACAGGCAAAAAGAAAATAGGGAGATGCAAATGGAAATGGCAATAAACATGAAGATAAATTAATTTGAAAAATAAATTAATGTGAAAAATAAACGCAGCACAAAAACAACATAAAACAATTGCAGAAGAAAAGTTTTCGTCAAGGTTCTTCTACCTTCCACAATCCCGACCTCTGCCCTGCCTGCTGTCCTTCTGGAGATAGACGGACTTTACATTTCTCAGCTTTTTCCCCAGGCCCCCAAAAACAAGACAGGTTAAGACAGCCCAGCCAGCAGCGCTTGCTCCCTCGGCATGCACAAAGCACACAAGATGTTCGCCATGTCGGAGTCTCTATTTTCCCGAAATCTGATAACTCCTGGACAAAGGGGCAATCAAGGAGGCTAACCCTCGTGCGGGTAACCCTTGCGCGCTAAACGCCTAAACTTCGTTTGTCGTTTTCCCAACCCACATCTTAACTTCGTTTAAACCTCAGCCAGCGCCGCCTCCTTAAATGTAATCACCAACTCGCAAGCCAATGATTGTTCCAAGCTCGAATTTTATATTCCGAATAACGGACAAACGCCGGCTTTGGATTGAGGAGTATGAACACGAAAAACTTCGTAATGTGCAGCCCGAGAGAGGGCTGCGGCGCTGGCTTCACGATGTCGCTCTCGGCCCTCTTAGTCCCAGCAGCGTCCCATCAGCCTTGTACTTCCGGAACAAAGTGAAACCTTGCATTCCAACCACTGCTCCCATGTGACTTATTCTGTAGTGCTCCTCTTATTTTCCCAGCAGAACAGTCTCCTTGGTATAGTATATGCTCTGTGCTCTGGAAGCCTTGCTGTGCTTAGCCTTGTCCGGGCTCTAGCTTTGCTACACATCGTAGTCCCTTTTGCGGCCTCAATAACAAGCCCTGTAATTTTTGCTCTTATAATATAGCTAATTTCACGGTTCTAGCGGCCTCAAAAAAGGGAGCCCGCTAAAAGTCTCGCAGCACGCATCCAGCAATTAACATCTGGCTAAATCCAAGTTCACGATGCTCGACGCCAGCCTTGCCGTTTGATAACTCACGGCTCTCGCTCTTGCCCTTCCCTCGCTTTCGCTTTCGCTTTTGCCTTGTTTGGGCCGAACAAACATGCATCCATGTTTCTGGGAGCTCCCTTTCTTCACTTTGATTACTAACTGTTTCCATTCCCACGGCATTGCTTTACCCTCCGCCTAATCTACACGTACCAACAACTGAGTCCGTCGCCCTCGCTCTATTTTTCCCTTTTCCCTTTTCTTGTTGTTTTGCGCACACCCTCCTGCCCCATCCCCTCCTTTTTTGGCCCGCTTCGGATTGTTGAGGGCAAACCTAGGAGCGGAGATTTAAATGTGAACGAGACACAAACCCAGGCCCAAAGACAGGGGGCGGAAGAGGCATACTACATTGGGTAAGAAGAGGGGAGGAGGGTGTACTATCATCACATTAATAAGTCGTACGGCAAATCAAGAGAAGCCAAAGAAAGACATGATGACCAGGGTGAATGCCTGACCAAAAGGTAAACAAGAAATACACAACTGGTCACAGCATAATAGCGCGAACGCATACAGAGCTGACCAAGACGGATAGGACTAAAAGACCTAGGTGCAGAACTAAAGAGACAACTTACATCAGTTCCGAGGAAGCTGGAGATAGCCAGCCAGCCGCCACACAAATTCTGTTGATTTCAGTTGTTGAGTATGGCTGCTTGCCTATCCTTGTGCTCAGATTCTACACGCGTGCTACGCTATACGGCACTTTACAGCATACGACTTCAAGAACTAGACAGAGTCGAGCTAAGATGCAAAGTACATGTGTATCTAGCTACGCCCATAAATGCATGGTAGATTCAATGCAGGGTCTTTGTCAGCAACACTGTTCTTTCCTCTTTGTCCTCCCCTCTCGAGGACCAGGGCCTTGGCCTTTTACCCCACAAAGCTGATGAGGTCCTCCATGGGTGATTAATTGACAATAGACAAGGAGGGGCCTTTGGGGCTAAACAGGACACAGAACTCATCTCCCGGTCTGTGTTGTAAAAAGAAAAGGCCCACAAAGAGGGCAGTGCAGTGGCCAACAACAACTACTACGGAGTAGAGGACGAATATATGTTACTGTGGATTAAGAAATAAAATGGATTAAACAACACTGCATGGTCAGATAGATGTTGCCCTCACATTCATTATGGGATCTCTTGATCATGTTGGTTGATCTTGTGTATGCACAAGATCATATACATACATACATACATACAAGAGCCTGTTGCCAAGCCTGCCTGGCCGCAGATATACAGCACTAAACCTCTGGGCATTGGTTAGTGATGACCCTCATAGATATTCTTCCAAGAAAAACAACCACATACGCATACACCCTTGCATTTTTCTTTATTTTTTTCTAATAAAAAAAAAGCATCTTTTTCCCTCCTTTCCTTACGTCCCTGTCTTGGGCCTGGCTCATGCTCCTCAAGTTGGCGGTCAACTACAACACGCCGAGTAATCGTCGATCCCGGGCCAAGAGATGGTCAGGGCCAAGACAAGTCCTGGTTTTGGGGTTCTCGGATGTGAGTTAGGACCATAAGTGCGCTGTTGTTACGCTAATTATTTCTATTGTTAGTTGATGGACTCGGGGATGGAGACGCACGGCGACCCATCATATCATGATGTTCTGTTACAGTCAACATGGTGCCATATATCCAAGTTAATAAGCAAAAAAAAAAAAAAAGAAAAGACAGACACAAAACAGCGCATATCCAGTTTTCCTTTTCGCGGCTAGCAGAAGCAAGCATTAGACTGAAAAACAAAGGCCTAGAATTATCCTGCGGCAGAGTCTAGAACGCTCTCTTCTCGTAGTTGTGTCCTTCTGTCGTTGTAGTTATGGCTGGAACCCACGTATTAAAACGCTGACCCTGTGTTAAATCTCGCTGTCCCGTATTGAAAATCTACCTTGTTTTTTTCTCCTCTTTTTTGCCACTTGCCTGTCTAGGTTCGTATCAAGCAGAGCCGCACCAGCATGACAACAGAATAATGGCCCAAGCAGGAGCTTCAAATACAGGGCGACGAGCGCAAAGACGAAACTGCCTGCCCTCTCAAGATCCGAGGCTCGACCGCCGTAAGACGAAGATGAGGCTCAAATCCAAGCCTAGAGACTTGCTTGGCCTGGCTTTAATCCAGATATCCGATCTTGGGGAAGACTAGAGGAGGAGGAGGCACAGTACAGGATCCTTGAGTCCTCGGAAATAGACAAAGAGTCCGCCGCCCAATGTACAAATCCTCCGACCGACCGCCTTTCTGCGAGAAAACAGTGAAAACCAAGGGAAAAGGGAAATAGCACGCTGAATCCGAATATGTGGCTGCCAACGGGAAAGAAAGGGGACTATCTGGAATTCTTCTTGTTTGTATTTTTCTCCCCCTCCTTTCGGGCTGTTGCTCGTTGGTGTCTTAGGCGTCTCCCCCCCTTTTATTTATTTATTTCTCTTTTATTTCTTTTTCCAGAAAGAGAAATAATCTCAGAGGCAGATGACAAGGCATATACGTGGCACCCCCATCACATTCCTCTCAACAAAAAAAAAAGAAGAGATCCAGATCCAAAAGCTTGTGCTGGCTTTTCTTTGCTACTCTTCTCCATTCAATGGCAGGCGTTGAAGAATCTTTGCTTGCCTGTAACATCCCTTAAACGCGTTTGCACATATGTACACCAGCAGCGCTTGGTACCAGCGCATTACTACCAAGCTGGGTGGGTTGCGGTGCAGGTCGGAGTTAAAATCCACTAGAAGGAAGGCACCGAGGCTTTGGGAAAGAATGAAAGAGAAAACCCAGCTTCCCGCAAGCTTAGTCTTGGCTTGGGGCTTGGCAACTTTACTCTAACAAGCCCTTCGATTCAATTTGATTCACCCATTTGCACGTATTAATCTTCTTTTCCAAGCCCTTCTAGAAGTCTTGGTTAGTGCGAAATAAAAAGTAAAAGGCGGAAGGAACTAGCAAGTCAAGTGCGACGCTGAATTTCGGGCGGTTTCTCTAGCAAAAATTGTAATTACTCCCGCCTGTTGCTATTTTTGTGTCGATAATTGGGATGAACAAGAGCTCGCTGTTGCCTGATAGAGAATATTTGCTTCTCAGTGTATTACTTTGTCATGGGCCTATTCTGCAAATAAACCATTTCTTTTTTTTTTTTTTTTTGCGCCAGGCGCCAGTCTTGATTCGTGTTGCGGAAGTAACAGTCATTCTCTTCTTCTCTTGTCTGCCATTTCGCCGCAACGGACGCCAATCAACGACTCCATCCTATCAAGGCCTTGTTAGCCTCCTTCTCCCCTGGGTCTTATCATATCTGGATTGGCCACCTTTTACGACGACGCGGAACAAATGCCTGGCTAAGCCTTTTCCAGTGGAACCCAAAATGCACGCTTTTGGCTTCCTAGAGATACGGTCTAGCTAGTCAAGCACCGGGGCTTTGGTTAGTCAAGTACGACGACTTGGCTATCAGGTCTTGGCCTAAATCTCGCCCCCAGCTATTGACAAACGTAAGACAGACAGCAATGAATGCACATGTGTATAATTTTGCATCATATGTTGCATCCTTGTCGTGGCGACGATGGTCATGCAGTGTGCATTACACGACCACAAAGGTGTTGCAATTGCATAGCAAGCAAAAGAGTACGTTTCCAGCTGCAGAAAGCGCCATATCAGCTGCTGCTGTCTCATCATGAGAGCGGGGTTTTGGATTGACCATAAGAGCAAAGAGGGGAATAAACAAACAGCCATCATGTTGGAGTCGGCCTAGTCTCAGTCCAGCAACAAAACTAGAAACGATGTCTCTTCTTCCCCTCTCAACGCTTCAAGAGCTTGTGGTAGGACCAGCCAATGAGCCGTGGCAGATTATAGGCTGCTCGTTGGCCTGGGGCGGTGTCGTACCCTCTCGGCATTGTCAGTATTGGTAGTCTAAACAGAAACTTCCCAAAAACCATGAGGGCGATGGAGCGAGACACTGCAAGAGAAAGAGACGGGGCACAGAAGAGGGCCCAGGTGCACAGCGATCATTGGATCAATGCTCCTCTCCCTCCCTTCTCATTCCCGGACTGCAACACTAAACGGGATATCTGGAGTGTGCCTACACGGGCAAATTTTCCTTTTTTTCTTTTTCCCTCCCTTTTTCACTGATGCACCACACTTCTCTCTTCTCCCTTTTTTATTTGCCTCTGTTCTGCTCTCCTGCTGGTAGGTACTTCTGTGGTGCACGGAGCAAGCACTTTGTCGATTCCCATCTATTTTGCATTTTTTTCTGCAAGCTCCCTCCCATATTGCCATCTAGCTTGCTATTTTTGGGAATTCCTTTGCACTGACAAAAGAACCATCCATTAACCACGTCTTCACCTCTTGTTTGAGTTTTGGGGAGCCAACCATATGGCTGTGTTTCTTGGGGGTATGTACGTGTGGATGTGTGGATGTGTGGATGAGCCAACGGGAGCCCGAGCTCAAGCTACCGGGACAAGAACATGTGTATGAGATAGATAGAAAGACAGAGAGACAGAGAGACAGAGTGCGTGCTAACCCGGTCCCGTGCCTATCTTGGTTAGTAGGGTTGATCGTGAGTTGAGCCATTAAGCCTGGGTGTCCGTTCCGTCTTTTGTGGTTGGTGTAGGGTTATTTTTGGCAGATACCCCTCATATTATTTGAAAAGAGCTTTGGATTGACCCTTCTCTCCTCCTATGCTATCCCCCTCTTTACGGCGTTGCTGTTCTTAGTGGTTTCCGAAGCTATCCTCAAATGTATACCCATCTGTTGCCCCGACAAGCTTGGATAAACAATAGTTCCGTTCTCCAACCTCCTCCTCTTCCCCTCTCCTGCATTTGAATCTTCAAGCAGCTTGTCCGTGCATGGCGACTCTCGCCAGCCAGACACACATAGCGAGCGGTGATAACGGTGTCAGGCTCCGAGAGGGCGATGTACACACAAGCCGACAAGGACGGAACTCTTCGGCCCACAGCGGAACTATAGGAGAGGGGGCGTGTGTGTGGCGATGTTCTGCTTCCCTTATTTTCCGCCAATACTTGCTCTGTTGTCTGCGATTTTGTCTTCCTTCCCTACGCCCCTTCTCAAGCCTTGTCTACCGAAACATGGCATTGGCTCTTTTGTTTATTTCGCCGCAGTGTATGCATATATTAGCTTCAAGATAAGAAAATCCTCATATCGGACTCTCGGCCTCATGCTTACAAACATATGAATGCGAGCGCTTGAATTTAGTTGAGGCCTAATGTGCTGTTCGTTATGACGATAGTTGAAGGAAGAGATGGTAATCCCAGCATGGCAATGACAAGCGTGAGAAAAGAGAAGAAGAGCAATGGTACCGCAGAACTATTGTCTATCCTGATATTGCAGCACGATAGAGAATAGGGTCTTCTTTCTCAGCAACATTCAATCCTTGGGGTATTGTGTCTCCGTGCTGATAGCTTACCACATGACGCCATCTGCTTTTAGCATGAGCAACAAGCTACTACTTGGGACTTTTGCTGCGGGGGCTTTCTTTTATCTTCACTGACCCTCAGGGTAAGCCTTTACCTCGGAACTTCCTCTAGCTAGTAAGCCCGGGCCCCAAGCCTGCGAGACGCAAGGCTAGCCGTGTTTATGACATGCGTGAGCTGAGATGAAAGGCTAACCAAGATGGACAAAATGTCTAACAAGACCTTGGTTCAACTAATGCGAGCTTGATGGCAAAACTTGCTTTTACTCTACCTATTGATCTAGCTAACAAAGAAGAGGGACTAATAAGAAAATGTAAAACGCAAAATGAAAAATGAAAATGAAAATGAAAAGAAAAACAATTGCTTTTATGAAATCGCCGCTTTCTGTGATGCCCGCAAGCAAATATTCCCAGTCAATTCCCAACCATAAAAGCATATGTGCATGTGTCCCCAAGTACGGAAGCCTGGAGGCCCGGAACTAGGCCAGAGCGGGGCTTTCCCATGATGAGGTCACGGCACAAGGGGGTAAAGGCGTCTAGCTGTAGCTCTAGATTTCAATCTGGCTCTAAGAAGGCATGTCGTGTACTGGTAAGGTCACTGGGCGCTGTAATACAGCATATAGTAGCCCCCCCCA